>BGPR01014560.1:0-38942 GCA_013235015.1 Araneus ventricosus
TCATCGGTGTACTTCGTTCAGTTACGTGAGACAATGAAAGAAAGTTTGGCATCAATGTAGTGGAGTACTTTATGGTCAGGAAGCACTATTTTCAAATTGTGCATACAACAATTCAATTCATTCTGTAACAAATTTGCTCAGCAGAAATATTCTTGGCAAAGCAGAATTTACCTCTTGATAGCTTTTTGAAAGACCTAATAATATTTGTGAAAGATGAATCAAAATATCTGACAGAAAATATCAGAAATATGTTTCATAGAAATGAGTTACAAAATGAGAGACAATATTTTCAAAAAATAATACTCCCGCATCAGGTCGTAAGTGCCAGAATTTTAATTTGGGCGACAAATTGTAAATTTTCTATCATCACATGCTTGTCAGAATATAAAGGACCATTTGCAGGTTATAAGATTTTTAAGATATGCTATATCTTAAAGTCTAAGGACAACAAAACAATGAAACTAATGTAAACATTTAAGCAAGACAGCCCTAGGCCAAACCTTGAGATTAAAGAATTGTTGTGAAAAAGAGAAAAATTCTTTAAAAATAACATTTATTCTATAATTGTTTACAATTTAATTGCTGATATAAATTTTATTTACCTTCTTTTTTATGTGATTGATAAATACCAATCATAAAGATCGTAACTATGAATTCTATTATAGGCTTTGCAGAGGAATTCACAATTTTTAATTCTGTGTCCAAGATTATTTCTGTATATGATGAGTGATGTCGTCTTCCATTTATATCTTTTACTCCCCATTTTGTCAGGCTGGTCGCAAAATGCATAGAATAGGATATAAGGTCTTGATAAGTGAAGGTGAGGAGTTTTATGTATAAAAAAAGAATTACTGCATAGTGCACCCTTTTGAGGCCAATATATACAACCAATGATTGACTTTTTATTTCAGGGGAGTTTTCAATTCTGTATCAGCATATTTATTTTCCTATTGTTTGAATGCTCGAATATTTTTAAGAAGAAGAAATAAATGAATAAATTTGAAAAAAATATTTGTTTGTGGATAAGAATTGCTTATGCTATTTTTCATGGTATTATGATGTGTTTTTGAGATTTTTGTTTGTGTTTCTTGGAGGAAGAGCAATCAAAGTCATAAATATATAATCTTAATATTTTAAAATTTTGTATAATGTACTGTAATGTAATCAAGTGATTTAATTCTTCAATGTAAGTCAAATGACAAATCACCCCGTTAGGGGAGATCGTTGGGCAAATTGCATTAACATCTTTTTCGGCTTTTCATTATTTTAATTAATTTAATTCTTCGCCACTAAAGTTTCTTTTATTTTCTTGTGCACGCTTTTATTAATTTTAAAAATTCACGTTATTTTAGCCTTTCATTAATTTCTAAATTTTTTACTTAATTGTATTTAATTTGTTTTTCAATTTAATTGTTTTTATGTAACTTTTATTTGTTTTCCATTAAAAGTTTTCACACTTTGTTATTAATTTTAATTTCAAATTTTACGGACTACTTTTACTTATTCTTGGCTCAGCGCTAAGTTTGGCGTCATGGTTATTAGGAAAGTTGTACATGAGTCGTTTTCAATTACTTTTTGCAAATTCCTTTGTGATGGAGCTAATGAGTGGTTGGTGTTGTTTCCTGGGCCCCCCAGGGAACAGGAAGAGTGGGCCTAGGTCTTGTCTTTCTCTTACCTCTATTTAATTTTCCGTTAATGTTTTTATATATTTCTGAGTCTGAGCTGAAGGATTCTTATATTTCTTCATTTAAATTCCTATAAGGATTGCATTGAAAGAAAACTTCAGTGATAGATAGCTTTAAAAAAAGAAGAGGTAATTTTCAAATGTACTATTCCGAGAACAATCTATTGAAACAAGGTCGAGCATTTCTTTCTTTATGCCGTGAACTCATCTAGTGATTTTTCAGCATGTCATCACCTTTTGCAGATCTGCAGTGCCTAGGTATCTGACAGCATTTTATTTTCATCGTGGTGGTGTGTACTCTCAATCACAGAGATCGTGATCTCTTTTTTACACTTTATTCCTGCAACATTTGACTCATTAACAGTTTTCCAGATTTTAATTTTTTAGACTATGAATTACAGGCCTAGAGGTATGGCGAGGAAGGTGTACGAAAACTTCGTGAAGTTGAATACCTCAAAATATCGCATAAGTGAATATAAAAAATTCACTTTCTCAGTAATATTCATCAATTCAGAAGAATGTTTTGTGATGTTCGGTAGAAAATTTCATGCTTACATCTCTATCAAATTGTCTCTTTTTTTACTTTTATGTTCTGAAATATGAATCTAGGCCTGCAGTGCTAATGTGTAGCTACAATTTTTATTTTTTTTGTTGTTGATAAATGTTCATTTCTGTATCAATCTTATGCATTTATCTAAATTTTTATGGGTAAATTAATTTCAATATCAATAATTGTTAAATAAAAAATTATTTAAAATTTGAAAATTGTTTTTTTGTTTTAATTATTTTAGCATTATTCTACCTATAGAAATGAACTTTTAATTATGATAGCTAGGGTTTTCCAGTCAGCGGGAGGTAGATATATTTCAATATTTCAAGGATTTATGGCTATTATTTATATATTAATACAAATTAATTAATTGTTTAATATATTATAATTTAAATTTTATTTCTGGGCTTCTACTTATTAATATGTACTATAATTATCTCTTACTGCTACCTCTCACATAATTTCAAATAATTAACAAGGTTAGTGATGATCTAACTTTGTTGCTTTTTGATGCTTTCACACTTAATCAAGACAGAGATAAAATTTTGGCCTTAAAGAGGGCCGTTTTCTCTCAAGACTTATCAAAAGACAAGGCAATTAACACTACTCAACTAAGAAAATCATATATAAAGAAAGAAAGAAAATTATTTTAAATATTCAATACATTTGATGTCTAAATTCTCTTAAACAACATTTATCTGACATATTTAATATCACTGTTTGCAGATCAAATTTAAAACTATATATAACTATATCTAAATGTAAAACTTATCACAATTTATATTAATTAAAAAAATAGATAATCACAAAATTAAAATGAAACAAAAAGAAAAAACACGTAAGACAAAAAAAACACAAATTTCGACCAAGAACAATGACAATACATCTTCTAATCAACGAAGCAAGCCTCAATTGTTGCATCAACAGAAAGTTGAAACGATATATTTAAAACACATAAATATGAAAATGAAATTTCAGAAAGTAAAATTGTTAAAAAGGAAGAAATGAATAAGGAATCGAATGGTGAACTTTATCGAAGACCACTCACCATAAAGATTCCAAAATTAGAAAGATTTTCTGTCAAAGGAATTATAAATCAAAATTACCCTTTGTGGCCCCGTCCAAAAAATCAATATTTGAATCATTTTGATGAATCAAAATGCAATCCTTTAAAATATCAAAAGTACTAGAGGTGTAACCCTAACACTCTCTGCCGAAATCTTAGATACAATACAGACGACATATGATCCATGAAGCAACAAATTGAAATCAGGCACGTAGCTCCTCTACTGAAGAAAATTCTAACTAATTAATCAGAATAAAAAAAACTAATGTAAACAGTTTTAGCAAATTAAAATAGAAAAAACATTAATATATTAATTAGAGAATTTTTATATATCCTTTAAAAAACTATTAATATTAATGAAAGAATTTGGGAATCCGTTGTCTTTAAGAACGGGACTCAGGCCACAAAAGGTATAATTTTGATTTATAATCTTACCCTTGACAGAAAATCTTGTCTAATTTTGGAATCTTTATGGTGAGTGGTCTTCGATAAAGTTCACCATTCGATTCCTTATTCATTTCTTCCTTTTTGAACAATTTTTACTTTCGAAATTCATTTTCATATATTTTTATGTGTTTTAAATATTATCGTTTCAACCTTCTGTTGATGCAACAACTTGAGGCTGTTGCTTTCGTACGATTAAAGATGTATTGTCATTGTTCTTGTCTAAATTTGCTGTTTTTTTGTCTTTACGTTTTTCTTTCTTTTTGTTTCATTTTAATTTTTGTTTAGTTTATCTAATTTTTGCTTCTGTATTATATTATAAATAGCTGCATCTGCGCCTTTATATATAATACTATGAATTTTTATTATTTAATTAATTTAATCAATTCATAAATTTGTTAATGTATTACTGTGTTATATTAATGTTACAATAAATCGTCAAGTTCTAAGCTAAAATATGTAATTATAACATGTTTAAAAATCAAAATTACTAACATCAATCAGTCATTTAAAACTTCCTAGTACACACAATTTACAATTTTCCTACTTGGTGCAGTAATTGAGTCAAAAGATTTTACATGTGAGAAGCCCACATATAATTGTCCATAACTGAAAACAGGAATGTTCAGCATCAGAATTTTTTTTTCAAATGTTTGTCCTTGTGCTTTATTAATTGTCATACTATAGACCAAACGAACTGGAAACTGCTTTCTTCTGAATTTGAATGGCATATTGCTGTCAGCAGGAATGAGGGGTATTCGTGGTATAAAATATATCTCGCCATTTTCAGAACCAATGCGTTTTGCCTCTATAATGTTGCGTTGTAATTTGATTACAATTAGGCGAGTTCCATTGCACAAACCTTTTGTTGGAGCAAAATTTCGCAATAACATTATAATGCATCCTGGCATTAAATTCAATTTGTATGGTGGCATTCATATTGGTGTTAAGGAGTTGAGAAAACCCACAGGAAATGTCAATCTATCAAAAGGATCATCGTTAACGATATCATCAACAGCTTCATAGACAAACTTGGCAAACTTGTTTTTTTGGCGAAAAATCGCTAAATATGGTAACCCAATGGCGGACGGTAACATGGTAAATGTGGTAACATGGCGGACGTTTGGCGAGTTGTTCATGATTTGGCGCTGGTTAGGCAAGACATACCGTACACTTTGATTTTACCGTTTTTTGATTCGAGTGAATCACTGGTCAGTAAATCCTTCAATATTTCCGGCGGATATAATATTTCCGGCAACAGAATTTTTTATTATCGCATCATTTAGTGTATTTTCCACTTGAATTTACTTCTTTTTCCCAGAAACGTGCCAGGCAAAAAGAACAAAGTTCTGTTCGCTCCGTACACAAAAACACTTAACTCTATTTTGTTCATTCCGATGGGATCGTCTTTGGAATGATTCCTCAACAGTTTCGTTAGACCTATTTTCTCGTTTTCGACGATTTCGATTTATAATCGAAACTGCACGACTTAAACTCATTTTGCAAAAATATCGTTGTCTCCGATCAAATCAAACTAAAATCGACAATTGGAATGTAAAGAATCAAAACTTTAGAGCTGTAACCAAATGACGATTATGAAATTCAGCCCAATTTTGCGTCCACATAAGCGTTTTATTTATAAAGATTATAACACATTAATATTCAACAAATAAAATGGGAAAAAATGAAAGATAACTCGAATGGTGAACTTTTTCGAAGAGCCAATCGTCTTTGGAATTCTAAAATGGATAAATTTTCTGTCAAGGGAATGAATTAATAGTCAAATAATATTCCCCTTTTGGCCTGAATTTATCCAATAATTGAAATAATGCAGGAAAAACCATTATTAGATAAGAAAAACTTCAGAAAGTCCTTTTCAACAAATCCATTAGAGAGAAAAGAAGCTAAAATTAACATTACATTCTGCCAAATATACCAGTGAAAACAACGGCATCGAAGCATATCAGAAACAAAGGATATTAAGTCTAGAAGCTAGCAAAACTACCTTCATCTATTGAGAGAAATTCTTATTAAATTAACAGGAATTTAGAAGCTCTTCAATCCCTTTTTAATTTTTATTGAAGCATGATTTTTGTTGTTTGATTGTATCTGAATTGGTTAGATGATTATAGACATATTGTTAATGAAATCACTGGGTGCTGCTGTGTTGCGCGCAAAAGGTATATTGTTATTACTGTTGTTTTCTTGTTCTGGTCCTTCTGTGTTTTCTTTCTTGTATAATTAAACTATCCTTTTTATGTTATTTATTGGAAGGTGCTGCATTTTTGCGCCATTTTTTTCATGCAAAGTTTAATTTTTAGTATCTCTTGTTAAATTATTTCACTTGAACTTCTTTTTATGGAACCTGTATCCAAAATATATTTTATCTTAATTTGTGTAAAATAATTTCAAAGTTTGAGATTGATGTCATGGAAACTGGTGAACTGACTACCATTTCCTCTTTTCAGCGCTTTGTTAATAATTATAGTTGTTGTGTTTTTATTAGTAAATTCCGTAGAGTACATTCTTTATGAAACTGACATTTTCTCGTATTTTTACTTAAGAGAAATAAGGTCTAATTTAATACCTGCATCCTTTTCTTACATTTTTTTAAAATCCTATGACATAATTTTTAAAACCATCAATGATCACTACAGAATGACATTGCGAAGAAATGCATTTTATACTTCATCATTATTTTATTACGTATTTTTAACCTTTTTAATGTAATTATCAAACCAAACATACGGGAGAGAAAAGTGTAAACATAGTGAGATATTTGTGTGTGTCGTGCTAAACGCTTTTCTCATGCATTTCTGAGAGGGTGGTAAACACACACAGAGCATATAGTGTTTTGAATTGTTAGAAAATAAAAACCTAATTACTTTTCATTGTTTTGAATTAATTAATGTGGATTAATCCTAAATGGAACATCATATTTTTAAATTTTTATTTATGATATTTTATTCATAAGATCCTAAATTTTTATCTCGAGAAAAAGAATCTTAGTTATTTAATTATCATATTTTATCCTGAGGCATAATATATGAAAAAAAATCAAGTTAAAACAAAGCATTTAAAATAAATTGACATGAAAGAGACCCAAGTCAAATTTCCTAAGTTTGTCAAAGAATAGACAATGCAATGTTTATTTATTAACAATCCAAAAAAGATTTATTGCATTCATTTTTCTTAGCAATTCAGAATTAGAGAAAAATTCCTTTGGTTGGAATTTAAGAACATCTTTAACTATTTCGTATATTCATACGCTCGTTGCTATCCATGTATTGAAAATGTAAAATAAATTTCGTTGGGAAAGTAGCGTAATTCAAACGATATTTTTAAAATTGTAGTGGGAAAAAGATAATAAAAAATAAAGAACGACTATCACATTTAGATCAATAATTAGGTAATTAACTTAATATATGTTTTATTGTGTTAAATATTAACGTCAAAACATAATTGTAAAATAGCGAGGCATTTTAAATAATATGAAAGGAAAATTAACCAAAATTAAATATCTTAGCAAAGTGTTATTAAATATTCTTGAGAAATTAAAGCATTATATATAAATCTGAATATAAATAAAAGTATTTGTGGCCATGTATGTGGCTGTTTATATGGCTACACATGTAGGTTTGTGCCTATGTATGTATGTGGCTATGTTCCACATCTCCTCCTAAACCACTGGACTGCTTTTAACCAAACTTTGTACACTTATTATTTAGGACAAGGGGAAGATACCTGTCCACTTTCCGAGCGAAAGAGTTAATTAAACAGTCAGTTAATTAGAAATAAACCGAAACCGTTTTTCTGCTATAAGTTCGGACCAAATTATCCCTAAACAATATTTTTATACCATCCTAAAGTTAAAACTTTTACCATTTCAATGTTAGCAATTTTATGTGTCTGAGATATTTTTCCTTCAATTTTTATTAATTTTTGAATGTTTAAGAAAATGTTGATTATACGCAGACAATTTTGAAATAAAGCAACTTTAATGATACTTAGTTGCTAGGCAATGTTTACATTGGTTCATAAAGAAATCTAAAGCTTATTTAACTAGATTAAAAAATCGCTCAGTTAATATCACCTGTCATCTTTACCCGCGTTTCCAATGAAATATTAAATAAGAAATACTTTAATTGAAAATAAATAACTTTGAGTATTATCAGATTCCGAGCTGTGTTTTAACGATGCCTAAAAGAAACCATAAGCTAATCGTTCAAATTTCAACAAAGGCAATGTTATTAAAGTTTTTGTAAGCAGATGAAATAGATGTTTGACAACAGCACTCTCCAGAAATGTCGTTTACAGGGAAGCATTGGACTAATATTAGTCGTTGCAGCCTTAATCTCTGTAGTTGGGAGGCTGTGGTTTTGAATGTATATTGTACATATTTTTATGCACATGAAACCTTAAAAACACGATAAATTTCACTGTTAACTATTGAAAGTCCAAAAGTTAAATAAAAATTTATCCAGATTTTGGCGTTTTACCAAATATATCTACCGAAAATGTTTTCTAATAGTGAAATGTTTGAACACTATATTTTTTAAACAATTAGCTTTGAAGTGACACAAATTTCGTTTCCGTACAATTTTTTTCTCTCAATTTGATAAATTTTTCAAAATTAATTTTATACACAATTTGTAGCATTGCATTATTTTTTTAATGTTGATGAACAAAAATGTGCATACTAAGATCTGTTGCCAAAAACATTAAATAAATTCTGGAAAAAACTAAAAGAAATTTTTAAAATCCGGCAATTCGAAATTTATTCCAGGAAAAACTTTTGATTCGGTTTATTTTCATGTTTTTTATTAATCAAAAATTAATTTATCGCTCTAAAAAGTCCATCAAAACATTTCCTATATTTAGTATTCGTGAAAAAAAATTTAAGTACTTTTATAACAAATATTACGAAGAGAATTAGTTTTCGGCGTTGTTTACGAATCGTTTGCTTCAAATGATGGCCTCTTTTTTAATTTCAATTTCAAAACGTTTCACACGATAAGAGGATTTTGTGTATTATAATATTTTATACAAAAGTATTTTAATCTTGAGCAACGCCTGGTATAATAGCTATACACAATATCTATCATTTAAATAAAATATTAAACATGAAAATATAAATAAAAAAATATTAGATATGAAATTAATTTAATCCCGAGCATGGCCGGTATATCAGCTAGTATATATTAATTAAATCATAATAATATCATGAATTTCAATTTGTAGAAAATATTTCTATCAACACACCACAAGCTATTACAATTTTATTTTGCCGTCCGCGATTTTTGATTTAAAAATTTTTTTTTCTTTTCTTCAGTGCACGTGAAAAAGCATGTTTGCGACATCTTTTTGTATTTTCATTATTCAAAAAACAAGTTTATTGGGATACTTTAAATTATAGTCGAATATATTATAACAATTTCAAACTCTCATATTGATTGACAAAACCTTGAATAATGGTTATAAATCTCCATGGGTATAAAATTCAAATTCTTTAAATAGCTCGCCTTCAATTTAAAATGCAAAATAAAAAATAACCTTAGAAGACATAAAATAATAAGATATAATTCTTAGCATACAAAGATGTGAATTTTTAATAAATTATTCGAAATTATTACTGAAAAGTAAGATAACTTACATGTTTCCGGTAGGCAGAATGCTTGCGAACTGCTTGACTGCGTATGCAGAATAATTCTAAAGTGCTTCATTCATATACACCTCCAAATAATCATATCACCTTCTATTCGATTAATCTCATTTGTGATAAAATTAAGGTTTTTAGCTCCTGAAGTGTTTGTCTCGCACAAAAATGTAGTTCAAGAGTAGTTTTTATCATTTTTTGGAAGATACGATAGCTCTTTGATCTGTGGGCGTTACATTCAAATTCTGAAGTGTGTGAACCGCCTTCTATTGTACTAAAAACGATTTATGTGTTTCAATGAGAGATTACGCTGCGAAACAATGGAATTGTTACTACAGTGAAACTATCCAATTCTGAATGAAATTAATCCCTCGATCCGAAATATCGTTATGGAAAAAATTCATTCGCTGTACAGAAATGCAAAAAATTTCGCTCGGTAATACAGAAATGCAACATTATAAATGTTACTTTTTTTACTTGCACAGCAGTTATAGCGTAAAAATTTTGAGTAATCTATTAATCAATATATGATAAAAATAAACATAATAAACTTCAATAAATTTGTACACAGTGATACTAACGCAAAATTTTAGTAAACACTTCTGATTTGTTTAGCCTTTATCAAGTTTTTTTGTTTGGAGAAATTCAAGTTTTTCTTGAAATAATTGAAACGTTTTGTTGTATTTCAGTTTTGTTGAATTCAGTATTCAGAAATACAGAAATGCCGCATTAGAAATATTGAGTTTTTTACTTATACAGGAGTTATAGCGCAAAATGTTTTTTCCGCAATCTATTAATCAATTCATGATAAATAAAAATATAGTAAACGTTAATAAATTTCAACACAATAATAATAAAATTAAAGTTAGGTAAGCACTCCGGATTTGTGTAGCCTTTATTGTGTTTTTATGGCTCAAGAAATTAGAGACTTTCTTCAAAAAATTGAAACGTTGTGTTGTTTTTTTTAGTATTGTCGATCTAATCAGGAGCTAGGAATACCACATATATGGAGCAATGGCGTCTTAAAGTATTCTTCCATTTAAATCTTAAAATGGCTTAGCTGCATAAGGGGTCTAAAACACGGCTAACTCTAGTCACACATTTGTAGCACGTGCAACACGTATGCTACAATCTAGACCAGCTGTTGCATTAGTTTAGTTTTAGTTATATTTACGCCACGTTTTGAAGCAACACGAGGGCTATTTCGAGACGGACCTCATATATTTGAACCTCGGTCAGATGATGAGGATGACCTCTGAGCTGGAACCCCCCCCCCTCTCCAAAAGACACGCTGCTGCACGGGATTCATTACAAAAAGTATTGCTGGAACTCGAGAAAATAGAAGAATCCAAAAGAAATAAAAACCATACCCTGGTCATCTCTTTAGACATCCAGGGAACATTCGACCTCCTTCATCACTCATCAATTCGCAATAAGCATATATTCTCCCCTCCAACGTGACCGAGACCATGAAGTATTTTCTTCGTTACAGAGAAGTAGCCATGCAAAACTCCCGAGGCTTAGTTTTCTGGGCTCAATAAGAAGACTGCCCACAAGGATCCTGCACATGTCTCCTGTTCTGGAACTTGGTTGTTAATGAAATCCGTTCGGAAAGCTGGTAGTCAGGAGACCACCTTCAAGCAATCGCATATGACTTTTTTTTCGTATCTGGCTCATTCCACCGGTTCATCACTGGTATCAAGGTTATCGACCAGGTGGCTGTCTATCAATTGCCTGCAACAGACTTGACCAGACAACTCTTACTCGCTTCCTTAGTGGGCATATCAGAAGTTTGACTTTCTCTGATAATTCTAAGTGTTTTGAGATCTGCCCAAAATGTACTGCAGAACAGGTCACTCCTGATCACATTCTTGCATGCCTGGAGCTTTCCAAACAGGATCTTGTTTCTAATCCTCTATTGACTTTGGATTTCTTTAGGGTGCACAGGCTCATAGACCTGATATATCTCTGCTGATCTTCGGGGATCATCAACAACAACAACACAATTTTTTATTATTTTCCAAATACCTTTTCTCCTTAAATATTCGTCAATTTGATTATACTATTTTGGATTGAAAAATTGAATTCAAATCCACTTTTTACATCCGATATTCTTGTTGCTGAATTCCTAGTTACGCCTAGAGCTGTTTTCATAGCATTACTAAAATTCATGAGGCCAGATCGTGGAGGCAGATGCATTGATTATTTATGTTGTAATTTTTGATCTTAATATACTTGCACATGATGAACATTTTGCCCAACAATATTGTCATCGAGGGTCAGAAGTTTCATTGTCCTGGCTTGTATGATTTTTATGTTCAAAAACGTCTTCCGTTATCACCCTATTTCCTCTTTCAGACATAAGACAAATTACCTACCCCCCTCATGAAACTGCAGTGACAGCTTGCACTCTTAATTGCCGGATTAACTGACGGCTATTTGTGGGTTTTATAAGAAGAAAATGTATTCTGCTGAAATGAGAATTCTAAGAAAATATCCCTGATTATCCAACCCATCTTAGGGAGGGACTCTAACGAATATAGAACGCGCCTAAGTTATAAAATCAAATACAATTCTAGAATGGGGATGGAAATTTAGAGGTATTATCTAGGCGGTCTGGGTGTCCGCAGGACTTGTTTGAATGTGTGGGGCTTTTCAGTGTTCAAAGAGTTAATCATACAAACAATGAGTCTGAAGTTGTTCTCTGAAAAAAACTCTCGCGTCTTTTGTATACAATCACACATTTTTTAGCTTAATATCTTTAACCCTTTGACGCCGAGCGAGACGGTCCAGTGCGGTCTAAAAATTTCCCTTTAACAGCGAAGAAGGCCGGTCTGAGGCGGTTGGCTTCTTTTGAGGGGAGGTGAGGTTCTCGCTTAGGAGATAAGCGCGGTAGGTGGTCCAATTATCCTTGCAAACCGCAGACGATTTCCGTGCGCCTTAAGGGAAGGTTATAGAAGGGGTGGGGTAAATGACCACCCAGGTTGGGAGAGTCCATTTTATGTCGCTTCCTCCCAAATGTCCCGGTTTTAATGTATCTAGAAGAAAAAAGTCGCCTCGGGTTTAAAGAGTTAATTAATTAAATTCCGATATTCAAATTGACATATTAGGGTTTTTTGTTTGCTTCACAAAGATGAACATGATTACAAAATTCGCAAAGTAGTACAAAGATTAGATTGTTCAGTCGCATTATATACTAGTATACTTTAATTATCAGCTTGTTGTTCTAGATATTTGCGATGGCCGGATTCGTTTTGGTTAATTAACCATCTTGTAATCATCTTGGAAATTCTGTGTGTTTTTGAAAACAGCGGACGTATCTGGGATGAATTTTGTCATTTTTTACAGTCATCAGATGGATGTATATTTGAACTGTCTTTACTCTTGAAAATTTCATTCAGCACCAAAACAGAAGGAGCTCAACTTTTTCCAAATTGAGAGCCACCGTGGCCTGTTCATAAAATTACACCTGAGATACAAGAGATTTCCAGGTTCGAAACGCGATTCCACCCGAGATTCGCTGTGAAAATTAAATTTGTGCACATTCAATCTGACGCCGAGAGTAAAATACCCTCTCTTTTGAGTGGCATGAATGCTTGACGCCGAAAGTAAAATACCCTCTCTTTGGAGTGGCACATATGCTTGGGGGGACGGGTGTTTTCTCGGATGTCCTCTTCTTCTTCTGTAGAAAAGCTCACGGTCAGAAAATAGTTGCGGTTATTATTAAAGCCTCATGTTAGGAGTGGGGATCTATCGGATCATACGCTCTCTTCTTATCTACTGTGTCTTGATCTTCAGTTTATATAATTACATATCAAAAATATCTTTTTTCTATTACTTTATCGTTTACGAAGTATACAAAGAGAAAGCATTGTAATCCTCAAAAATTCGGACTCGAGATTTTGATGCATCTCCACGTTTTAGACCCTCTTGACCTAAATTCGAAAAACACAATTCTCGAATTATGTCTGTCTGTCTGTATTTCTGTATGTCTGTCTGTTTGTTGACAGGTAACCCCTTTGTGTTCTGATCTTGAGGGTATACAGTGGCGTTAGCCTCCTAGCGGGCGCACCTGCACAAATTCTAAGACAAACGGGGTTTTTAATTCCCACTTCTCACATTCGGAATCAAAACTATCTGAAGGTCATTGCTATTCCTTCATGCGATTTCTCTCTTCAGGATTAAATGAGTTTATCCGACTTTCAGTTTGATTTCATACTGTTTTATGCTTCTGTCGTAAATTTTTCGCCTCGCGCCCGCTCGTGTAATTTGGTAATTTTTCACGTCTTAACATTTCAGTTTGGTTATTATATATCCCGTGCGCATTACAATGATTGAATATTTCTTTTTACATTGTCAAAAGTATTTAATATGTAATAAGCCTACTAATAATCCACCAAGCCGCAGGATTTTCTTGGAAAACTTAGCCCTCAGTCTTAAGAAAAAAAAATAACTATTCGAGCCCAAAAAATTGATTATCGCCATATGACACTACCATATCTTTAAGTTTAAATTATACATCACAACCTGAAATGGCAAGTGAACACCAACCAGCATTGAGAAGAAGAGCTTTTGGTTTCAGTTTGAAAGAAAGAAAACTATCATCACTATCCATGAAACGCAACAGGTGTAATATGTTGTATACTTGTAAGAGTCACTCTCTAACAAAATTTCAATGTTTCGAATGCAATGAAAATGAATAGAAACTAAGAAGAATGTCTTTGCTGTAAAATCTTAGTTTGTGTTATAATCTTTTTTATTATATATTGATTAATACCTTTTTTCATAAATAATATTATTAAACATAATGAATTCCTTTGATTTCAGTATATTTTTAGATTTTGCAAATAGTATTAAAATTAATCTTCCCTCATGATGAAAAGATTTTTCTTTCCTGACGTGTCTCTTATGATACTTATGATACTTACTATTATGATACTTACAACTGCCAATAGTAAAAATGAAGAAAATTATTGTGTCGTAAAAAGTACTGCTCGTGCGAAAAAATATAGCGCGACCGTTGAAAGTTTAATGTTAATGTCTGTATGTGAACACGATAACTCAAAAACTATTAGAACTACAGGGATAAAATTTGGTTAGTGATATTTATACATAATTTGTAGGATTCTGTCAAATTTTGGACAAAATCTGTCCATAGAAAGTCTGTCTGTCTGTCTGTCCGCGTTCATGTGAACACTAAATAGTTAGATGGATAGTATTTGGTACCGATAAACAGTGTTACTTTGCACTCGTGTAGGTAGCTTTGCACCAGTGCAAAATTTGTGTGAAAGGAGAAATAGAAGATCAGCTGATTAGGGGTACGGGATTCAGACTTTTTTCTGGCTTCTTGGTAACACTGACTAGAGTATTTCATTCTTTAATCGTATATAACAATCAATCAGGAGGTTCCAGAAGGAAAAGACAATAAGCCAATTTCTCAACGAAAATTTTAGCGCTGAAAAATCTGTCTCTGGTTAGCAAAGTGTGAAATTTCTGAAGGCAAGTGGATTTAAATGCGAAAGATAATATGCCTAGCTTTCAGTTTGTTGCTTTAAATGCCAATTATATTTGTTAGTTAAGTTGTAATTAATTTTTTCTGACCTGGGGTAACTTTGCAGCGAAAAGGAGGAATTCTTTGCTCCACGGAAATTTATGATAAAAACAAACCCCAGTAGGTTTTCTTAATTTTTTTGTATTAAATAATAAGAACAATGCTTGCTTAAGCTTCAGATATGTCCATGGTGTATAAAAGGAAGTTAGGGACTTGTAGGTATATGGAGTTCTCTCCAGCGACCTTAGAAGTTTGATTTAACGCCATTTCACAAATTAAATCTAATCTTAAAGAGACAAAATCGTTATTTTTGTTCTCCATGCAACTAGTTTATTACAAAGGAAAGCTAATTCATACAACTAAACATGGAAATCCCTTGGTTTTGACCATTGAGAAGGAAAAAACTGTTGCAGTAACTTTTTTTTCCTTTCTGTTAAATTTTGATATATTTTTTGTTTATTTGAATGTACTGAAATTATCTTTACATACCTCTCAGGTTATCAGTGAAAACACTTAACATTGACTTTCAAGCAATTTTTATAAATGTTTTGTTACAAATATAAACTGGAAAAGTTGTAAATGCGTAATTTTATTCGAAAAAATTTTTTGTTGGATTTCAAGCTTATTTTATATATTTACACACAGGTTTTCAATAAATTGATTAGCATTGCATCACAGTGAGTTTGTTAGTGATATGCGCGGAAAAATTATCGAGTGCAAAGTATTCCCACTTATGAGGGAACTGTGCACCAAAATTTCGAAAAATCATAATTAATTAGTAAATCACCGTCTGATACAAATTTTTCTCCAAAACTTTTCTCTAATAATCCCTCAATGAGGAAAAAATTAGGAAATCCTTTCTTTCAGAGAAATACATGCAAATAATCTCAAAATTCTGTCGGAAGTCATAAAAATCGGTGCAAAGTTCGTACACAATTTTATCATCAGGAATGTAGGTCCGTATCAAATTTTGGGACAAATCAGTTAAAGAGTTGACTGTCTGTCGGCCTGTATAATCGCATACTTGGGACATCCTTAACAGAATGACTCAGATAAATGAAATTTGGTGTGTGGTCTTCTCACCTTAATTGTAGATTTGTGTCTAATTTTTTTAATAGGTTAAAGAAAGGATTTAAATTCCATATTCAATTTTCTTACTATGGCGCAAGGCCGTTTTGCGTCTTGGCGATACTCGGGACTTGGCGCGCGCTGAAGGAAATTCGTTGATAGTCATTGCGTTCTGTGTTTCAGTACGTTCGAACTTTTTTCCCACGAAGGGTAGGGGAAATGTCAACTTTTTGGGAAAAATGGAAGAAAGTTTAGGGGAGACCATTAGCGCTGGTTTATTATTATGTTTTCATAAAGTAGCAAATTTCTCGGAAATTATAAATTATACAATAAAATGAATTATTTAGAATATTTTTTGTAAATCGTCCTAATCGCAACAATTTCACTTTTACAATCCGTTGCGAATTTAGAAAACAATTAGTAGCATCAGCCGTGACGATTTAAGTGAATTTTTCACAACCTCTAAGGAATTTTGTCTGATCACATTAATGCATTTTGTATTGAACTCCTCTTATTCCCTCATTACTTCAATCACATTAATGCATTTTGTATCGAACCCCTGTTGCTCCCTCATTATTGCATTTTGTATTGAACTCCTGTTCTTCCCTCATTACTGCAATCACATTAATACATTTTGTATTGAACCCTTGTTGCTCCCTCATTACTTCAATCACATTAATGCATTTTGTATCGAACCCCTGTTGCTCCCTCATTATTGCATTTTGCATTGAACTCCTGTTCTTCCCTCATTACTGCAATCACATTCATGCATTTTGTATTGAACCCTTGTTGCTCCCTCATTACTGCAATCGCATTAATACATTTTGTATTGAACCCCTGTTGCTCTCTCATTACTGCAATCACATTCATGCATTTTGTATTGAACTCCTGCTGTTCCCACATTACTGCAATCACATTAATGCATTTTGTATTGAACCCCTGCTGTTCCCACATTACTGCAATCACATTAATGCATTTTGTAGGAACCCTGCTGTTCTGTTTGTGTCTATTTGACCCGAAACGTTTTAAAACTGTTTTTAAAAACGATAGTATAGAGATATTTTATTGTAATTTCATGAATTTGTTACTAAGGATGATATGTCATACCTCTGAAAAGGATTTTCTTTTATTTATATATTTTCTTTATATTATTTGAAATTCTATTAATGTATCGTTCATGCCAATTTGCCCGATTCTATTTTCCTTTAATTGTATTTAAAAAGTTGTGCGGTATATTACTAATTCAACAGGAAACGATAAGAATAAATACCTGTAAAGTCGTCAAATTGATTTCGGATAAGTAAACAAGTTCGAAAAGCTCAGAGCGAGCGATAAGTGAATCACGTGATACGATATCTCCAATAAGGTTTTAGGGTGCAGTATCGAATCGCGATATATGAGTTGTATGATAATACAACATACATACAAAAATATCAAAGACTCTTGTCGTTGTAGTGACGTGATAAAAAAATAATGCCGAATTGCAGAGATATGAGCGAAGCAGATACAGCTCAGCTTATTTTAAAATTCGGAGGAGTTAAAATACTGATTAAATTGTTATCAGTCTTCTTCTCTCCTGATTGTATGGATAAGAAACTTGATAACTCATTCAGTAAATTTTTTATGTAAACCAAATAACTTTTTGAACACTTGTTTCGTGATTTTTAACTGAATATTAGCATAACAGTTCACATCGTCATTCCAGTCTGCTTTCAGTGGAGCAATTTCCTGTTCTGTTGGGGGAAGAAACGTCAACACTCTGCTTAACCAGTTGATTTATATAAGTATTTAGTTTTCAGTTTAAGGCAACATCTGTCAAAACTTATTCTTGGGGTAAAGCAAAATTTGAATCTAAAATTAGTATAATAATAAACAATCATTTTTTGAAATTCGGACCAAATTTGTCTCACTTTGAACTCGTTATTATTTTTTTCAGTATATTAAAAAAGAAAATGACTGATCCCAATATTAGATTTATTTTGTGAAAACTTTAATAAAAATATAAAAATATTAATTTTTCAAATGTCTGTTCATAATAAATATATTTCCTCCATTGTATCCGTTTAAATCACAATGGCATTTAAAAAAAATTATCCGGTTATTGTGTGCATTATTAATATAGCTATCTAATAGCATACCTCCTCTTAGTTTTATAAGCGTTTATTATCAATTTACGGTCAGAATTCTTGATAAGAAAACCAAAGTCACTGAAGTGGACTATACAAGTTGCAGTCCTTTCATTCTCATTGGAGAAAACCAGGGCATTTTCAGTTTTCCTTATTTAAAGCAGCTTTCTTTTGTATAAAATTGTTCGCTTGGTATGCATAAAAAATTCTGACTCCTTAAGAGTCCACAAACCTTGGAAAATGGCATTAGAGCAGGCTTCTAGGGTTTCCGGAGAGAAATCCACGTAATTATAAGACAGCAACCTTTTTCATACATCCTGGACATATCTGGAGCAAAAACAAACATTGTTCTTCTTATTATTTAATACAAAAATGAATTTAAAAAACAACTGGGATTGCTTTGAACCGCAAATTTCCATGATGCAAAGAAATCCTCTTTTTTCGGTGCAAAGTGACCCCACGTCGGAAAAAATTGTCATACCAGATATTAGAAATAAAATCTTTTATTATACCGGCAAAAAATGGCATGTCACTTCGTTGAAACCAACTGATGTTGATGAAATCTTAAAACCTTTCGGATTGCTTCTTTTAATGGGGCATGTTGAGAAAAACAGTGTAATGGATTACCGGGCAACGAATGAACTGACCGCACCTCCTATATTTCGGAATCCTATGACGCATGACAGACTTATACAACTTTTGAAATTACTTCATTGGGAAGGCAACAGCAAGAAAGAGGAGAAAGGTGCTCCGGTTTACGCTCGACTGTGAAAAATGAGAAACTTTTTTGAATATCTTTATAAAATGTTTAAAAACCAACAGAGAATTTATCTATTGAGAAAATAATTTTTAAATTCATAGGTAGAGTTCGATTTGAACAGTATATTCCAAAGAAGCGGAAACAATAGAAAATGAGAATGTATAAATTTGCTGATATGCTGCTTATGCATACGACATGAAGATTTATTTGGTCAAGAAAAGAATACAGCAAAACTCTTCTGCTTCTTACAGTTTGGTATTTTCAATGGCAGAATGCATTAAAAATAAAGGCCCTAAACTATTTATGGATAATTTCCTTTCATCTCCTGAATTATGGAATTATGTTCTGAGATATAAAAGAAATCAATTCCTGTGGAATTATTTGACAGAAAAGGAGGAATTTTCCAAAAGAAAGAAGAAAAGAAATTAAAACCAGGGCATGTACTGTTTAGCAGCGGATTCCGAGACTAGCACTTTTGGACGATTTTACAACGGAAAGGGGTGTCATTCAATAAGACATATGAGATCATTTCTGGAATTCTTTGTTAGATCACGCTAAGTGAAATGCAAACATCTCCTCTTCTATTCTTCACTTTCCCCCTATTTTGATGAAAATAACTCCTCCCGGCGCATGCTTAAAAGCACGGAGGATTTCGGTATTCGTTGCTAAACAATAGTAACGCTTTATGTTGGAAGTACAAAAGCGTGAATAACATGCACACGTGAACCCATAAAGAAGTGTTGAATAACATGCACATATGCTTGAAAAGGACTTTGAAGAGAATTAAAGTAGCAAGTAAAAATTTGAAATTTGAAAATTTGAGTGCTTCATTCACCCAAAATAGTTGCAGATTATAATCATCATAAGGGTTTTGTAGATTTATGGTACAGAATGAGCAGAAGCTCTTCATTGAACCGAAGGATGAAAAAGTGGACTAAACAGTTCTTCTTTCATTCCCTTAAAACTGGATCCGGACATCAATGACCCTCTTGCCCTCCGGTCAAGATCAATGATACCGTCCGGTCACTACGCCCCTGTTATGATGCCGACGTGATTATCTAATGCTTTTAAATAATCATGCTTTTTCCCTAATTATGAAGCTCAGTTTTACTTTTTGGCACATAATTAAATAGTTTCTAAACTCATATATTTATGCGTAATGAAATTCAAATACCTGGAATGGAATTTCATCACTCAGTTACATTTAACAAATTTTAATGGACAATTTTTGCATACTCTACACCTGCTTTGGAATAACTAGGGATAAAGTTAGATCGCTGGTTTCCTCGGAGGAACAATGATAAAACACCTGAAATTAGGACGGAGGCTGTCTCTCCTTTTTCCATTATACTTTATGGAAATCTCTCACACTGTAACCAAGTATATAAAAGCATTTAAGTTTAGTTTAGTTATACTAACGTCCCGTTTTGAAGCAACACGAGGGCTGGTTTGGAATGAACCTCGTAAGTTTGAAGAGAAGTCGGATGACGCGGAGAACGCCTGAGCTTGAACCCCCTCTCGAAACATCCGCACCACACCAGTGGGAGGGCGGTTTTTACCCATTACTTATGGTTTAGCTTGCAACTTCCTAATACACGACGGATCTTCATTTTAATCGGGTTTCGAACCTGAAACACTCCGATACCGAAGCTTTACAACTAAGCCATCATGACCTATCAAAACATTTAAAAATTTCCTAAAAATTTGTTATGCTTCTTTAACGAATTTACTCAAAATATATCTTAAATTTTTTAAATGTATTTCCTGAAATAAAATTTCTAAAATATAAATTTTTGCGGCATAACAAATGTTTTTGAAATAAGATTTTAAGTTATTGTTAGTATGACAACGTATGAAAAAATTTTTGCTTATTGAACAATCTTGACCTTAGAAATTTTCTGCAAACAAATTCAAAACATTTAGTGCAGTTTTGACTTCAGTAGGGAGATAGATTTTTTGACCTTATATCTTGCACGCAAATTAAACTTAATCAAACCATTGATATTCGAGTTTTATTTTGTTCGCATATTTAAAAGATAATATCATTTATGTGAAAATCTAAACTTTTATGAAATGCTTGTATATTATGATAAATAAAACCAAGAATGATAAATAAGATGAACTGTAGATTTATTTTATTTTATATGTTTAATTAAATACGCGTTAACGCTTTTGGCGGAACACTTAGCATCCTAAATTGATTTCTTCCTAACTAAAATTATATAAAACTCATTCTTATAAATATGCTTTCCAAATTCTTTAAATAATGGTGTATCGCAGTGAATAACATGTTATGAAATAAAAGAAAAAAAACCTTAAAATTTTTTTCCCTATAAGTAAGAACATAAATAATGTTCTTAGCTCCTCTTTCATATGTTTTTAGTAGCCAGCGTTGCAATAAAGCTTTTTGAATACCGTGAAAACACTATTTAATTGTCATAGGTCTAAAGTGTTCAATGCAAAATTTCATTACAGAAATGAAGGTTCTGTCTTACCTCTTGTGTTCTATTTCCCTCCCATTTAAGTGGATACCTCATCTTTGGGGAGAAGAACCTGTCGTACAAGTAAGCAGAGTATAGCTTTCTTGTGTGATACGTAAATGTTGGTGCGGCTATTCGACCCCACTGCTAGATTGCAATTTAACAAAAACTTCATTTTCGGTTTTAAATAATTAGTATTTTCGCTACTAAAGTTTCTTTCATGTCTAGTGGCAACTCTTAACTTTTCAACGGATTTTTGAAAATTCTCAATTAAATATTCCCTTTTTGTAATGATTAACTGAATTGTTAATTGCTTCAACTTTTTATGCAATTTGTTTAATGGTTCGGTGTTTAATCAGTTTTAAATCCTTTTTCTTGCACCGGAATATGTGCTGGCCACTTAAGCGGCGGAAGCTTTCGGTGTACTCAGGTCCCGGCGTCCCCTGACTGTGAGATTTTCTTCTGTGTCATTTCTTTTTCGCTTGTTTGTCACTGAGAAAAAAGTAGTGCGTCAGCGGGGTCCGGGATGCCGGGTTCGGCTCTCGTCCATGCAGACGAACCAATGATTCGAGAAGGAAAGCTGCAGCGACAGCTTTAGATGAAGCAAACTATGAAATTCATTTCGTACATACTGAGACAAGGATGACTGAGCAATGATGGTTTTTTCAAGTGACTGATAACAATGAGTAAAGTTAGGCGAGTACCTGTTGCGTGTATATATATATGGAAGAATGAAGTAATTACTAGTAAGCATTGTAGATTTTTCTCCAAATTTCATCAGTATTCAAGAAGAAGACGAATTAAATTTCGCAATAGATCTGTATGTGGAAACTGTGACTAATTGCTTTAGAACGTTAAAGAATTCACAAACATTGTCCAGTAACGATCGTGAATGTTCAGCGAATGCCTAGGCCTAATTATTTGAATTTCGAACTTTCCCCATCGTACAAGTGATGGAATTGTAAGCTAGCCAGCCGATCCTAATCACTAGAGCTCACGGGGGTTATTTTTTAAAAATATATAATGTTATTGTGATTTGCTTCTTTTTAAACTCTATAAATTGATAGAGAATTTTTATGAAAGTTTCTTTGATTTTTTTGGTAGCATTTCATTTTTAGAAAGACTGCAACAATTTTAACAATGGTATAATATGTATGTAAATTTGCTTTATTAGAAGTTCTCTGATGGACCTGTGCATCAACAAAATCTCGTTTGTTATTTTCTTGTATTGTTCCACATAACAAAGAATAGTTCATTGTTAAAGTTAGCAATATTTTTTAAATTTTATAAATAAAAGTTTAAATAGTCAAGAACTCGAATCTCTTGTCTTCTTTCTTTCAGTGCAAAATGCAATGTACTCTTTTCTAGGATTTTCTCCCACTATGGCCAAATGTTCCAGACACTATTAAAAGGAATTTATTCCACTATGGCCAAATGTTCCAGACAGTATTGAAAGGAATTTCTTCCACTATGGCCAAATGTTCCAGACACTATTAGAAGGAATTTCTTCCACTATGGCCACTAGTTCCAGACAGTATTAAAAGGAATTTCTTCCACTATGGACAAATGTTCCAGACAGTATTAAAAGGAATTTCTTCCACTATGGACAAATGTTCCAGACAGTATTAAAGTTATGAATAAAAATAAGAAGACGCACTGGAGCTTTTTTAGTGGTATCTTTTAATGATTGTATCTTCTTGAGTATGGCAATGGGTTTTTGTAATTTAGTATGTGTGAAAGAATAAAGATGTCAGTTTTATTCATTTGAACCTTGAAGTATGTTTTTTTATTAAGAATAGGAAAATACTTTGCAAGGCAATTTCGAAGCTAAGAAATTAGGTATATTTGTAGATAGCAAGTCACAGCACGAGTCTAATGTATTTCATGTATTTAACACACCTGAATAGAATTTTGTTTTAAATGCCAATAAGCAACATTCTATGTAATAATTGATATTTGCGACGAAACTTTTAAAGAGCTCTTTCTGTCGTTCTGTTACTTAGAGAAACATATCCCAGATAGCAATTTTAGTTTGCAGCAAGCTTGCCACAAATTTGTCATGACAAGAGTGCAAGTTTGCGACAAATTTGTCGTGACAAGAGTGCAAACTTGCAGTAAGCTTGCAGCAAGTTAACGAAAGCTCCGAAGTCACCATGAAACGAACTTGCAGCAAGTTTGCCGTGTCAAACTCATTGCAAATTATAGCAAAAACAGAACACAACCCAGGATAGAAATCGCGACCTCCCGGTTCCGAAGCGGAGACGCTACCATTGAGCCAGTTGAACTCTGTGAGTAGAAGATAGATTTCGCTAATACATCGTTCGATTCGATTCGTATACGATTTATTTTTAACTATTTTCTGGATTTCATTAATTTTTTGAGTTGAGAATATGATTTGAAGTCAAAGAGAGAGAGCGATTTTCGCTAATAACTACGTTTTGCTAGTAGAATAAATTATGAAATTAGGGTTCAAAAGTAATTACTTTTAAAAATATGGGACAAAATGTAAGTTATTATTTTTAAACAAACATTGACTGTTTTTAAGGTTCAATTTTGTTTATGAACATTAAAATTTCAACATTAAGAAAAAGGCGACATAGTTTTCTTTAAAGTGAGAGTGATATATTTAGTAAAAAGATGGAAAATGTTTCAAAAAATTTTTTTATAAAAAAGTTATTTTTTTCACAAATTATCATTGATTTATTGAATTAATAAAAAAAAATTACGGTCTAGGAGATGCTATTAAAAATCGGATGTTTTTTAAAACAGAGACAAAGATAATTATCTCTTTATTGTGCTATCTTTGCAGGAAGCTTGTTTTGCAAAATTGCAGCAAGTTTGATTTGCAAAGAGGTGGCGCTACTTGTCACATCGAACTTGCTACAAGTTCGATTCAAGTTTGACGCGTCAAATTTTGCCATGACAAGTCAAAATCAAACTTGCTGCAAACTTACGTGCTATCTGGGATATTGCACCATTTCTCAGCGATGCAATGGATTACAACTTTCTTCGCTAGTGGAAATTTGTTTATAAATTCATCAATTACGGATTTGTCATTTTCGTATAGCACCGTGTAACTTTTCTCAACCATTTCGTGGTAAATATTCCTAAATCTTTTGACAAAATAAAGAAAATTCGCTGCAACCCCCAGCGGTTCATGGAAGCGATTCTAAAATATTTTCCTTGAACCCAAAAGTTAGAAGAGTGAATTTTAAGATGCAGAAATTGAAATCTTGTATTACATGGAATCATTCCAGATACTTTTTGATCATAGGATGGAAAGAGATAAAAATGTTATAAGTTCCTCTTGCCTTTCTCATGCTTCACTTTGCATTTGCTTAGAATCCTTCCCCTATTTCTGAATTACTTTCGAAAATTCAAATCTGAATTTCGTTTGTTTCAAAATAAATCAATCTGTCACAAAAGTATTTCGAATTACCTGTCTCACCATTCCACTTTCCAGACTATTATTCAAAAAAGAAAATAATAATATTAACGAAGCAACGTTATTTACTACATTTCTAAGTCAAGTAGAAAAAAATCAGTTAGCTTGACAGCATAATAGTTTTTAAAAACTATTTCACAATCCTTCCTCCTTTTATACCCTTGATTTTGAACTGATTTTAGGAATTTTCAATGCTTTGAATGGGATCAGGACGTCCATAAAAAAAACTGTTTCTTGACTTTAAATCAAACATTCTGAGCCTTTCACTACATGCATTTTCGAATGTGGTATGAATGCTTACTTTTTATGGATATGCCCATTTGAAATTCAAATTAAATTTGTTCATAATCAACTTTATATCAGATCTTCATCTTTTGTTTTAGTTCGTCCTAATTACTATCCCTTAGGATGTATGAAAATTAGTACAATTTTCTATTGTATAGTTTTCGAGGAATGCTTCTTCTTGATCAGCAATAAAAATAACAATTTTGCACCACACTTCAGATAAAACATTCTTATTTCATTTCAAACAAAAATAAACCATCTCTTAAGGCGTTAGCGCCCAGCGTCTAGTGATGTGTCGTTCACTCCGGAACGAATCCGCGGATCCGGATCCTCAAAAGGAACGACCGGATCCGGATCCTCAAAAGGAACGACCGGATCCGGATCCTCAAAAGGAATGACCGGATCCGATTCCGACCAAAAGGAACGAATCCGCGGAATCGGACTCATGATGAATCCACGGAATCGGATTCGCGATGAATCCGCGGAATCGGAATTACTGATTCCGATTCAGAATCATTGATTCGGATCCATAATTTTAGAGAATATTATTAATTGTTTAAAAAATCCTGAAAAACAAAAATATAATATTTCTTGTTATTGCACCATGTTTTCACATCTCCGCATCTTTCACAGTCGCATGTTTTAATTTTGGAAGAGTTTTAATCATTTCGCCCTAATTAAACGCTAATTAAAATGGCTTTATCTTTTGTAATTCTATAAAAGAAGAACCAGAATCAGCACAATTTTATTAACTATCATAAACACCACGGTTCCGTTCAGATTTTTTAATCTTCAAAATTTTTTTTTGTATTTTTATCCTATTTACGGACTCTTAAAATTTTCTTCCGCTATTTTAAGCCCTTTTTTCTTTTTCACACTTGGGCTATGGTAAACAAGCTGATTTCATAGAACATGCTAAAATTTCTAGTTTAAAAGTAGTCCTGGTGCTCTAACTGAATTTCATGACCATCTGCCGTCATTTTAATTAAAATCCTCTCACCTGCAATCTGTGTGAACAAAGAGTTTCGCAACTCATTTCGTGACTTTTTAACATTAGCCACCACAGTGCCAGATTATTTCCGAAATTTCACCTTTCTTAACTGGTCGGCTCTCTTTCTATTTATATTTTAATTATTCCCCCAACTAAAATGGTTAAAATTATTAAAATGGTTATAACACCTGGATTTTTGCAACTATAGAGTCAAAAATTTCAAGTTATGCTCACCATCCTAATATGTTCTGATTCACTACAGTTGCATACTGAAAAGTTGAAAAGCTTTATTTACAGCTTTGTTCGGTCTGATTCGAACATAGGAAATTTACACTCTCTTTTAGATAAGCATTGTTGTTTTTGACACGGTAGCATTTCCAAAGTATTTAATTTGTAAATTTACAATCATTAGTCATCCTTGAGATCCGTATAAAGTTTTTTCTATAGCTGTACAAGTTTTTCTCTAATTGAAATTAGTGCTTTGAAATGTATTTAAAGTTCTTATCATTATATAAATAGCTATATTATCCATGGTTAGTGAATATTGTAAATTTTTCATAAATGTGATTGAGTGGTAAATGAATATCTGAAAGGTGTCAATTTTTTAGCATTTGACTTCATCTTGCTCAGTCATAAACTGCAGCCACTTGTCTTGATGTAACACTATAAAAGACAAAACAGTTTCTAAAGGCACATCTACTTTAGTGACTATCTTCCTTTTCAGGATTGGGGAAGTGTATGATTAATCGTCAAATGATTATGAATAATCAGTTGGAAGAAGTAAACGAAGGTTTGTCTGATTTTGGCAATATATTTTGCCATCGGTGAAAATCAACAGAATATGAAAGCTTTTCATATGTTATGGCAGTCTGTTTCAGATGCTATCATCAATAAACAGGAAATGATAAGGGCGATAAAAAAAAATTACAGGATGAGGTGAGGATTTATTTCGCATTTGTAACACTTCAATGTGGTGGGGAAAATGGTCATTTACCAGGTCCTGGGACTTTGAAGCATCTTTCAAGATGCAACGTAAGGCAGCAATTTGGCAAAAACTTTCAAATACCCTACAATAAATTAGATCTCGATATTCCAAGATCTTTAATATCATATATAAATTTGGAGGAGGAGGAGGAGGATCACTGAGTTTGAGTTTGATGGAGTTTACTGGCGCAAAAACCATTTTTGATTATGCTGCGCCAAACATATGGTCTAGGATAAAATCTTAGTGTAGGAGTTTAGTTAAAAGGAGTGTCATTCGGTATGAAGTGTCAATATATGAAGTCTATGAAAAGCTTGCAACAAGGAAAAAATGACCTAAAAACAAGGTAAAAATTTTTATATCAAAGAGTAAAAACCAATCATTCTTAAAAAAGTAAAAAGTTGTGGATGAGGATCTTTGTGAAGGATGTCTTTAAGAGTGATAGAGGATGAATGAAAACAGCGGATGCGTTGATGATTAAATTGCCGACATTCAATAAGAATGTGGCGAACAGTCATTTGGCATTGGCATGCTGTACAAAGAGGTGCGGGTTCCCCCAATAACAGATGCCTATGCGTGAATCTGGTATGGCCAATTCTTAATCGAGTGAGGACAGTGTCGAGTTTTTCTGTTAGGCAAACTAGGCCAGCAGGTAATTAGATGTTTGATGGAGTGAAGATTATTTGTTTCTTTAAGGTTCCACTGATTTTGCCAATTTGAGTGAAGTTTGATTTTTACATATCTTTTTATATCGTTGAGAGGAACAGGAGAGTCAAGACTATTGGTAGCGGATTTCGCTAAATTGTCTGCATGTTGATTTCCAGATGCCTATGCGTAGAATCACTAATGAATTAGTTGCTCATTTATAATCTATAGTAAACAATATTTTTTTTAAAAAAATGCCTCTTGTATAGGAAAAAAAAGTATTTCACTTTATATTTTCAGAAGTATTAGAATTGTAGGAGGATGGTAGAGATTGTAAATGATGTGAGACACTTTTCAACTTATAACTTCAAAGCAATTGCATCAATCAAAAATGCTAAAATTGTTTGTTATGATAAGGTGATAATTCGTATAATGTAGAATATTCTCTAAACTTTAAGGATAAAATAATTAGTGACTTAGAGAACATATATGGGGTAAAAAAAGACAATCTTTTCATCGTTAACCTTCTATTTGAGGGAAATCACTTTTGTAACTTTTATAAATAAAATAGGCATTGTGTATAAAATATACTTTCTTGATAGAGTTTTGATTTTTGCTTGTAGAATTAAGGCATGAGTGGAAAAAATATAATTCATAGAAACATCAACAAAAGTTTGAGATTTAAGAAAAAGGAAAAAATTTATAAGAATGTATATGAGTAAGACTTGTATAAAAATTCCAACAACAGAAATAGGGTATTCAACTATTTAAGTCAATGCATTGAACTTTTAAGTTTAGATAGTTTTCATGAAGTTACAATATTTTATTGGAGAAATATTTATAATCTTTTTTTCAAAGGAGATGGGTGGAGAGATATATTCCAATAATTGAAAAAAAATGTAAAATAAAATGTATGCATAAGAAGAAAAAATAAGTTCTAGAAATAAAAGAAGATTCTCTTGTTGTAAAATTTTTCAATGTAATCACACAGTTAACAAAATTCCAAGTCTGAATAGAAGGATAAATTTATCCAGAAGTGGTTGATAGTTTCATCTTTTACAATTCTCGAAACTGAAAGAAAAATAAAATTACAAGCTTCGTGAAAGTGTTTGGATATTTAAGTGAATGCGTTGAGTTCTATTAGCATGTGATAGTGAGTATTTCATTTTCTTAAGACTATGTTGGAAGATTCTCGATAACTTTTATCAAAGAGAGCATTATTATCATGAGATGGTGAGTAATTCATTTTCTTGAGGCATTTGATAGGGAAATAGTCATGTGATTGAAAACATTTTGGAACTTAAAAGACAGATAAGATATAATAATGAGAAATGAATGCTGAACTTAATTAGACACTTTGATGTGTTCGAGATATAAGGGAATGCAACAATAAGTTTAAAGACGGAAAACATTAGAATATATGAATAGATCATGTTAAGGTTAATAATGCATCAAAACGAGAGGAAAACATTAGAATATATGAATAGATCATGTTAAGGTTAATAATGCATCAAAACGATTAATTTTCTGGAATCAAGGTAAGCTTTGAAAATTCATAACAAATTTTTTTCCATAATCTTCCTGAAAAGTGCGAAGAAGGATAATTAATTAAGATTGATATAACTTTCAAAGAACAAAATTTTATGAAACATGGAAAAGCTGAGATGTGAATGAAAATCTTTTAATATTATTAACAGAAATAAATTGATATATATGTGAAAGAGTGCTAACAGAATCAAAAATTAGCATGCATAAACCGATATATGTCAAAAACTTGTTGCATAAAAATTCTAACAACAGAAATAGGGAATTCAGCTATTCAAGTCAATGCATTGAACTTTTCATTAAGTTTAAATGTTTTATTTCATCATGTTTTATTTTGATAGAAAAAATATATGTAAAGTATTCACACAGTTAACATAATTCCAAGTCTGAAAAAGGAGATAATTATCTAGAAGTGTTCAATAGTTTTATCTTTTGCTATTCTCACAAACCTAAGAGATTTTTAATGATTTCTTTTATATTTCGACGATAATTGCATTAGTCAATGGAAAAAAATATAGGTTCAAACGTAGATTGAGTTTGAAATTACAAGATTCATGAACGTGTGTGAATATTTATGTGAATGCGTTAAGGTTAATTATGCTTTAAAATGGTTAATTTTCTGTTAATCTTTGAAAAATTGTAAGTCAGCTGATTTAAGCTATGTGTGATAAAGAAAGATTCAATAAAGATGTTTGTTTGTTAAAACACTGTAAAAAGTTTTAAGTTTAAGAAAAAAATTAAATTTCGAAGTGTTTGAATGAGGTTTATTTATTTATTTTTTTTTTTGAGTTGAAACAGTTTTTTCATCTGAAACAGTCAGCTTTAAAATAATTTTATGTTTTGATATTTTCAAAACTGGTAGAAAATTGGAATTTTAAGTTCACTTTTATCAAATTTCACTATGCAAGAAAAACTTAATCAAACCAAAGAGATTTTTAATATGATTGTTTTTACATTTTGCCAATAATTGCATTCGTCATTAAAAAAATATTTTCAAAAGTAGAGTGAATTTGAAGCACGTTAAAAATAAATTAATCGAACTAGCTATGTTTCATGTGGGATTGACACAGAGTAAGCAATGATTAGAATTATCAATGTGGAATATTCTCAAATGATAAAATAATCTGTGACCTAGAGAAGCAAACACAGACGTGGTAACTTTTTTATCGTTATTTGAAATAAATGACGCACACACACATGAACGCACGCACAAACACACACACACATGCATGCACACACGCACATGAACGCACGCACAAACACATACACATGCATGCACACACATGCACGCACAAACAAACACACACAATCATGCGCACACAAACACACACATGCACGCACAAACACACACACACACACACAAAGTCTTCGTGAATTAAACACGCCTGCAGAAAAAAAAGTTCTTTTGTGGTTAAAATTGTCGAGACTAAATTTTATTTGATCTATGTACAAAGGAATTAGAATGTAAAACATGAGTTTCTTTTCATTAATTTATTCAAACCTAAGAGATTTTTATTTTTCTTCTATGTTATTGATAGAATATTCTATGATCGTTTTCATCATTGGAAGAAATGTGTTTAAAAATCAAAGTGAATTTCAACCATGTAAGAAACATTAGTTAGAGAAAATACTTATAATTAATGAAATAGAATAAATAGTTTGTGAAATAAAATAAGATTGAAAGAAATAAGGAATTAAGAAGAAAGTCAAAATAAGTTCGTAAAAGCAGAAATCACTCGAAATTTTTTAAAGTATCGACAGAAAGATATGTTTAATCATTTAATAGGCGAAAATTTTAGATTAGTGGAATGTTTTATATAGTTTTAGAGTTATGTATGATGAATGATCTCTAAAGTTTTAAGATAAAATGATTTGTGATGAATCAGTGCATTTGTGACGTTTAATGTAACCTTTTTAGCGTCAATCGAAGTAATTTGCAAAGTCTTTATAGATAAGTTATATGTTCAACAGAAATAAGTTATCTTTGATGGTTAATATTAATGAATCTATTTGGTCGATGTTGAAGTGATTTCGGAAAGAAAAAAAAGCTAACACTTTCTCGTTCAAGATTCAAATTTTCCACTTAACTTTAAAAGAGTTTAACGTTTTGTTATTCCTGAAACAGTTAAAAACGGAATTTTAAGTTAACTTATTCAAACTAAGAGATTTTTATTGCTCTTGTATTTTATTGTTAGAATATTCTAAAATTGTATTTGTTAGCGGAAAAAATAAGCTGGAAACGAAGATGGAAGTTGATTATGAAAGAAAAATAAATCGAAGCTGGTTCATTCGAAGAATTATTCTTATAAAATTAATTTAATTCAAAAGATTTTTTTGTGAATTAGTGTCTAAGTAAACTCTTTGTTATTTAAGAACAGAGAATGCACAAGTTTAAAAATTTTCCTGAAAACAAATGAAAAACTTTATTCGATAATGAAAAAAAATAAATATGAGCATGCCGAAAAATAGAAAAAGATTGAAAGTTTAACTCAAATTGATTAAATTCTGTTCAAAAGCCGATAAAATCCAAAGTCTTAAAAAAAACAGAAGAAAAAATGAAATTAAAATTATAAGTATCAAATTATTATGTTTATTTTATATTTAAATGTTTTATTTTAATGCACGCATGACAGCTTACGATTGAATTGATGCAAATCTGTGAAAGGATGTCGTGAAAAAAAATCTAAGTCACAAAAATCAAACTTTAGTAGAAGAAATATTTATACTAAGGGTTCGAATCCATGCGAAATAAAACCTTTTTTCTAATTAAAAACTATAGTTATAAATCTTTTCAACAGATGTCAATCGACCTAAGAACTCTTTTATGAGATTATATTCCTTTCAACTGAGCAGTGTCATCTAATCTTGCACGGTTTAATGCAAATCTGTGAAAAAAATCTAAATCCGAAAAAAAAAATTAATTCTTTATCTAATCTAAGAAGGGGTCGATCCCGGTGGAAGTTGGTGGTGGTAGGGAGGGACAGCCAAGTCGGAAGGGGGGAGGGATTGGTCCTCCCTCCTCCCGGTGTGCCAGAACCCCAATTTCTAACTACCAATCCCCGACCAGCCAGCAGAAGGTATTCTACTAAAGTCTCCGTGACGGCATGACACTTGACCACGACTGCAATAGCATGTTTCAACATGCCCGCTAACCTATTGCCACTCACAAAAGGCTAAGTTTCCAGCCAATGACGTCATCATCTCTTCTTCACTTCCCTTCCTCTGAATCCGTAGTTTCCCCACAGCATTAAACAACTAAACTCTATGACTTTGAAACACTAAAATAGATTATTTTAAAACTGACGTACGTGCTGTGGGATGGTCCAGCGGTAGCGTGTCTGACTTCGAATACCAAGGTCCGAGGTTCGAATCCCGGCCAGGATGAGTTTAAAGTATTGTCACAATCTACAGCGACATTGTACAAGTAAGTTGATTTGCAAATTAACTTAATTGTAATCAATAATTAAATTCATTACAATAATTGAAATTGATAATCAAACCTTGATTAATTTAGATTATTAATTGATGTAATTAACTGACTTTCCAGATAGCTCGAGAAATGGTGAAAATTTCTAAGTCCAAAAAAATGACGTCACTCTCCTCAACTCACTTCAATTCATATCATCACAAAACAACTAAACTCGAAAGCAGCATCGAAAACAACTAAACTCAACTCGAAAGCAGGAAGAAAACAACTCAACTCTACTCGAAGCAGGAGGGAAACAGCTCAACACCCCCCCTTTCCCCCGATGACGTCACTTCCGCCTACCATATTACGCTACATACTACTAAGGACAGATGTGAGGTCAATCATGTCTCCCTTCGGGCGCACAGTTTGCACTTCCTTCCACGAATATACATTCAACTAACAGGGAACCCCTTGAGTTCCGAACTCGGGAGTATACAGTGGTATACTCCCGATACTATACAATGCTAATGTTGAAACCTATTCAGATTCTGATTGGGGAGTGGCAGCATTACAAGAAAAAGCATGCCCAGTTGTGTCATATACCATCATGACAATCCAGTACAGTGGTTCTCCAGAAAGCAGGACTGTGCTGCCTTATATTCTACAGAGGATGAATTTGTTGCTGCAGCTTTAACTTCTTCAGAACTTGTATCAATATCAAGATTAGCTGCTGAACTAGACAAGAATGAAATGACTTTAGGAAAATTATACCTCAAGGGGCAATTAAATTCAGTAATAATTATGAAAATAGTAAGCGTTATTTTTGTGTTATTAATGAGCATATATATATATATATATATATATATATATTTGGTACATGTATGTTATATTTAATTTAAATGCCTGATATAGTGTTTTGTATTTAAAGCAATTTTATACTTTAATGTGCAAAATTGAGAGAGGATATGAACGTTTTGTTATATATGTAAGGATTTTTATTTTTTGAATTCGCTTCAAGAGGGAGGTCTGCTAACTGATTTCAACGTTTGTTGAGTCAATATCTTGTTTGGCATCATAAAAACATTTGGATCATTTTGGTACATTTGGACTCTTGTAAATATTGATGAAAGCAAGCATTTGAATTTAATTTTAATAATGCGATAAAAATAGACATTTAATGTCAATTGTGTAAATACTAATAAGAATAAATATATATTTGTCAATTTTGTAAATACTAGTAGAATAAATATATAATTGTCAATTTTGTAAATACTAATAGAATAAATATTTAATTGTCAATTTAATAATACTGATGAAAGCAAAGATTTGTGTAAATAATACGCATTTGGAAAAGGAGAGATAATCATATTTTTTCATGCTGATTGATGTTTCTTCCTGCTAAAATCAATATAATTTTTTTGTCTCTATCTGTGAATGGTTTTTCAGGCATTCTACAAAACGGTTCATGTTATTAAAATTTGAAGAAGATTATCTGTTATTTGTGTGATGTTTTTCTGCGAATTAATCACATTTTTTATATTGTCATGATAAATAACAATCTCATTATTTCATGAAGATACTTCTTCCATCTTCAGGTACTTTTGCTAGTTTTATACCTATACACGTATACATACCTATACACGTATGTTGTAGGTATATATATATACTATATGTATGCCGCATATTTACATGTATACGGCATACATATAGTATATCCATGTAGATACCTATATATATATACGGTGAATGGTATGTGTACGTATCGTACATGGGCATATATGGTGAATATATATACATATGCCCATGTACAATAGTATATATGTGTTACGGGTACATACGGTATGTATGCACGGTTGTTTGCTACGCAGTCACCACCAAATACTTTGTTCGATTTTCTTTGAATTCGGCATGGGGCTTGCTTCAGGTCATAAAAAACGACTTATATGTCATAATCTTTTTTCATGCCTTTTAAGGATGGTGGCCGTTTTAATTATTTCAACTTGTTTTGGAGTCAATGGCGAGTTTAGCACCATTGAAACATTTGAATCGAGTTGATCTACATTAACTTTCCGTTTAGAAGGAATGCTAAAGCTATTTTGGGACGGACCTCGTAATTTTCAACCGCGGTCAGATTACAAGGGCTACTACGCGTCTGCAACCCTCGTACACCTTTTCCTACGGACACTCACCTGTCCAATATTGGCATGTAAGTGTTTATTTCTCTTCTTTCGAAAGTATGCTTTTTCCACGATTCTACCCAATTGGTTCATGTTATAAAAATTTTATGACTGCCTCCATTATCGAAAGTAAAGAGACATCTGTACTGAAATGTACTAATGTACTGAAATATACTAAGACAGATGTTTAGTAAGGAGACTAAACATGTCCCAGTACATTTTTTCTGTAACTTTTTTTACGTTAATGTATTTGTTTTGTAAATACATGAAGTAAAACTTGTATATAATATATGTATTCAATATTATATATTGATTGGTTTAAGACTGCAAATATGACTTTGTAAGATAGCGTATTGTTAGGAACAAAAAAGGTACCTCCTTGAGAGACAAATTATGGTATCCTGGAAACAATGTTGTCTCAAAAATGGACAAATTTTTAAAGACTGCGATAAAGTCTTATTATCGCAGATCTTAGATTTTTTTGTAGGGGGGGGACGAGGTCTACTGTTCACACAACTACTAGTTTATGGCGGAAGTCTCTGTTGTAACTGGACCGTTGAGCAGTTTGAATTAGTTTAGTTATATTAACGTCCCGTTTTGAAACAAACTATTTTGGCCCAAACTTCGTAAATTTCAACCACTGTCAGATGACAAGGACAACACCTGACCCCCCAAATTTCAAGGTCCTCTCTAAAATTCCACACCACAACAGCGGGAGGACGTTCAGACACTATGGATGATACAACAAGCAACAGGTCCGATCTTCAGTGGAACTGGTTTTCGAACCTGGAACCCTTCGGCCCAAGTGAGTTAGGTAAGGTGGGATATTTAATTGCAATTTTGTTAATACTGATAAAAGCAGACATTTAATTGTAATTTTGTTAATATTAATGATGATGATTCTGCAAAGATTTGTGTAAAAAATTCGTACTAAAAAAAGAGAGAAAAGATCATAATTCCATGCTGAGAGTAGCTTTTTCCTGCTCAGTTCCATCTAATCTTGTTTTTCTCTTTTCTTGAAAATACATTTTTTCAACGATTCTAGCCAAACGGTTCATATAATAAAAATTTGAAGACTACATCGACTCTCGAGGGAAAAATTTTCTACACCTTTGATCCAGTACAGTTTTGAGGCAACTTTATTAACCACTTCTTGGTCGGCATGGCATGCCATGCGACGAAAAGAAAACTGCATCGTTGAAAGTGAATTCGTCGCTATTTACACGTCTCGTTATATTCCGCGTTTTTCTGTATTTTTGAATATTGCTAAGAAACGGCGCAAATAGTCCTCCTTTATTCATGTTTTCGGTATCAGATTTCCCGCCTTGAATGGAAGACCTAATCATTTTTACAGAGATTCGAAAAAAAATATCCAACCAAAAGGGGTTAATGAATTAATCATTTGCTTTGTAAACACAGAAAAATAATTTTGTGCTTAATATAGGTGTGCAATTTTACAGGTGTGCATTCGGTTTAAGATTGTTGATAAGCATAGCTTTGTAAGATGGTATATATATATATATGAGGACAAAGAATGTGCCTCCTGGAGAGGTAAATTATGATGTGTGGTGGCCCTGGAAACAATATTGTCTTCAACATGTATGACAGCGCAGGATAAACCTTTACAGATGTTATGAAGAGCAAATCTTAAGGTTTTTTTTTTCTTTTTTCGCCGCGAGTTCTTCTATTCACAGAACCGATAGTTAAAGTCAGTTAAACTAGAATTTTAGAATCGTACTCATTCCTTGTCAGAAGCCAGTGGCGTAGCGAGCGTAAGTGGCTCCCAGGGCATAATATGATTCCCTCGACATCATCATTGACTTCGTTCGTGTAATCGGTGGCCAAGGCACGGTATTTTTCGGACCTCATCGTATTTGACTTTAAAGAATGACATAAACACATTAATGTTTTGTCACCATGGCCAGCGGCGTAGCGAGAGGTTGCGACCAGATAATAATATGGAGTTTTTTTTCCTGGACGTCATCAGTAGCTTAACAAGCGTAAATAGCGCCAGTGGGTATGTTTTTTTTTCGCCCCTCATCGTATTTGACTTTAAAAAATGACATAAAGACATTATCGTTTTGTCACCATGGCCAGCGGCGTAGCGAAAGTAGGTGGCGAATCAGATAATAATATGGAGTTTCTTTCCAGGACGTCATCAGTGGCTTAATAAGCGTAAATAGAGCCAGTGGGTATGGTATTTTTACGCACCCTCATCATATTTTGCTTTAAAAATGGCATAAACGCAGTTATATTTTGACTCCATGGCGCCCGCTAAAACTGGCGCCCGGGATATCCATACCCCCTAGCCCCGGGTCGCTCCGCCACTGACAGGAACATTATATTAACCTTATGCACTGAAGAAACAAACAAGGTAAGACTCGTAGCAGCTTCCTCACAGTCATGTCTTGTGTATTTAAATGCTGCAACCCTTGAAAATTTTGAATTATCTTGAATATCACGATCTCTAGATGCATATTGTAAATGCAATCGGTTATTACCCAGTAGATTACACAATTATTTAAAAGCAAATAAGCTCATTACGAAGCACATGACTTACTTTATATTTTTCTAATGACTTTCAAGATTTCCTTTTAGAATATGATTACAGCAATGTACCGATTATACATCTGGTCAGATAAAATACAGTTTATCTGACTGGGATTGACGTAAAATGACGTATAAATGAAAAGACATGTAATCGAAATTTAAATAAACAACTTTGATAATCTCGTATTAAATGATACAGATGTAAATTCATTTTAAAGTATAATCTTTATTTTTACCTTCTCGTATACGAAGTATACAAAGAGAAAGTATTGTAATCGTCAAAAAATTCGAACTCGAGATTTTGACGAATCTGCACGTTTTAAACCTCCCTGAGTCCGAAAAACACAATTTTAGAATTATGTCTGTCTGCCTGTGAACACGATAACTCGAAATCTATTAGAGCTACGGCGATGAAATTTGGTATGTGATCTTTAAACATAATTTGTAGGTTTCTATAAACTTTTGGACAAAATCCGTCAACGGGAAGTCTGTCTATCTGCATGTTCGAGGTCATGAGAACGCTATAACTCAAAAACTTGAAACGCCAGATGGATAAAATTTAATACACAGTTTTATCGTCATGAATGTAGGTCCGTATAAAATTTTGGGCCAAATCCGTCAAAGGGTTGACTGTCTGTCGGTCCGTATAATTTACTTTTGAAGAGAATCCGTCATCTCTACACGCATGCGTACTGCTTACCTCTGTTCCCGTAATACAGTCATCTTGGCACACCGCCAAATTCTTCTCGAATAAAAGTGAATTAATTATGGAGAGTTTTCTTTCACGCCGAAACATTTTCAAGAGTTGCATATTTCATTGCGGTTAGTTTTATTTTGTATATTTCGTAACGTATTTTTTTTGAGTGGATTTTGCAATATTTTTACTCTGACAGAACGAGAGTAGTTGTTAAAAGTAAAGTGATAAAGTATCAAACCAAAATTAGCGTCAATTGATTCATCAGTTCTGTTTTTCATGCTTTTTTAATTTCTTAAGCACTCTGCCAATGTGCATAATATTTTCAACTACAACTATCGGTAGTAAATTTGCAACAATCAGATCGGAGATATTGCTGGCAAGCTAAAAGGCTGCTTAGATGTGTGCAAATCTTTTAGTAACTTACATTACATAATTGAAATTTGGTATGTAGTCTTCTAATTTATCCACGCGGTGGGAGGGGAAACAGCACCTTTTTGAGAAAGTATACGAAAAAGTTTAGGGGAGGCCACTCCCGCTGGTTAAGATAGTACTAGTAAATTATTGCACAATAATGAAGACAATAATCAAATTTTAAAATTAGTTTATCATAAAAGTGAGAAAAACATATCTTTATTGCCTAACTTCAGTACTAATTATACATTAATTATTTTATAAGATTAATGCCCATGAAGGCAGGCGTTTAATTAAAAAAATTCTTAATTAAAAAATCTTTAACTAAAAAATCTTAAAATAATAGAAGCGGAAAAATAATGACTCAGGCAGAAAATTTCAGAATTTTAGAAAGGCGAAAACTACTTTTAACCAAATTTA
>BGPR01014561.1:6569-18037 GCA_013235015.1 Araneus ventricosus
CACTTAAAGAGATCAATTTTTTTGAAGGCTAAAGATATCCAGTGACCTGGTAAAAGGTCAAGCCGGGACAAAAAATTCAAAACCGGAGAACTGTTCTGGCTAATCCGAGAGTTTTATAAAGTGAACACTGATTAATGATAAGAATTATGGTAATGCCTCGACTTCGCTACCCTGGCTTAATGCGAATTCGAAATTTTGTTTTCGAATGCGATTTACACAATTACCTGCTTTTATCAGTATTCACAAAATTATAATTAAATGCCATTTACTGTCATCGGTACTTTTTAAAGCATTATAAATGGAGCTCTGTTTGGCTAGAATTGTCGACAAAAAGCTGAACATTATACATGAAACGGAAGTATTAAAACGGCCCCCATCTTAAATCGGATAAAAATCGTTAGCCATATGTCGTTTTTAATGCCTAATTCGAATAAAATCAAACAAAGAGTTTGGTCGTGACAGTACAGGCAAACACACGAAATGCCGAACGGCACAGTTTAAAGAGGACTTTCGCTTGGTCAACAATCAGTGTTTGATTTAGTGACCACATAAAAGGCATATCTAAGCCTACGTCCCACACTTGCTATGGGTCAAGCATCTCCTTGCAACCATTTTATTAAAAATGCAAAAAACACATATTAATAATTAATAAGTGTTAATCTAATTAAGTGGATAGTCTTTCAGAGCACTATTTAAGGTAGACTTATAAACCAAAATATTTTTGTACATTTAACATACAATTAGTACAGGTTCTTACAAATGAAAACCCTAAAATTTACTTTTCTAAGCAAGAAATGAGAAACAGGACATAACTTCTCTGTTTTCTCAGCAAATGTCTTAAAAATTTAGTATGGTATGCAGCTGATGATTATTGAGCTGCCAATCTGGTATTTATATTTAAATCAGTTTTTTTAAAAAAAATCAAAGAGAGTTGGTCAAACCTCCCAAGTCTCCCTATATCTTCATTCGTTAGAGAGTTATTGATTTTTAAAGTTGCTTTAGACCAGTGATGCACAAACCGTGGGTCGCGACCCCCAAATGGGCCGTGAGAAAATTTTTGTGGGTCGCTAAATTCAAAGAAATTTATTTGACAATAAAAAATATAAGGCTTTTCTTTAAAAATTTATTTATTTATTTATTCAAAGAAAGCACACTACACAGATGACTCCATTTACAGAGTGCATGATCAAAAACATACAAAAAACACACGCCACAAAGTGAATTAAAACACAAAGAAAAAAAATAACTGCAGAGAATACAACAGTTCAAAGCTCAAAACCTCATCAATTATAAAAATATAAACACATAATTGTTTTAAAACGAAAACACGCAATTACAAAAGCACTAATAATACACTGAGGCTTCAAAAGTCCATGTTGCACGCCGTCACATTAAAATCATTAAAAAAAAATCACACAATTTTTTTTTTCAAAATTTAGAACACCAAATCAAAAACCATTAAAAAAAGCAAGGGTCAAAAAGTCAAACACTTGATCAACGTATAAAAATCTTAATATGTATAGTCAAATGTAAGAAAAGAAAAAGAAATCAGGTCGTGTATTTAAAAGTTGAAAACAATTCGATTTAAAAATAGTAGGAGACATATGATAAATGTCCAGTTCACCAGAGATCTTGTTAAAAGTCTTATAAAATTTGTACAACGAGAACCTGTCAATATAATTAAATCTAGAATACACATTATGAAAAGAACCCTGGTTCCAAAAGATCTGGCAGGCACAGCGAAATTTATAGCGCTCAGTATATCAGTACAATCGATCGAACCGTTGATTACCTTGTAAAAGAAAAGAATTGTGATCCCCATAGGGGCCCCCAAAGGGGTAGCGACAAAATTTTACACAAAGTGAGGGGGATCGGAAATGAAAATAGTTTTCGCACCAATGCTTAAACACTTTTAAATCACCCTGCACATCAAACTTTATTTTCTTTAGCAGATACTACCAAGCATAAAAAAAAAGTTTTAAAAGTTGATTATTTCATATATGATACATACATTTTCAAGATACAGACAGCAGTTCTATATAAACGTCAAAATTGGGAATGTGATTATTCTGATTGGAACAATTCAGCATCCAATAATCTCATTATTCTAAACAGAACAGGAAGCAATCGAAACGAAATGGACGAAACGTTCTTCACATAATAAAACTATATCCGTTATTATTTTGATATTGACCTCAACCAACGGAGATCTCGAGATATAAAGGTGACTGAGATTATTCGCGAAATTGATTGATATTTCTATTGTTCGTGACGCGGTCGTTTGTTTCCAAAACCCGCGACTGCGGGAGATTTTTCCTCCCCAAGGCACAACGTATGGATTCCATTATAGAAAAGTGTAACAGGCTACAGTTAAATGTGATATAAATAGACTTACTATGCCCTTAAATTTAAAGACCTGAAACTGTTTTATATTATAAACGTAATTTATTTTTATAGGATGCAGAAAACTAAATTTCGTGCAAGTGGTGAGGTTACTTTGTTTATCGTTGAATTGAATTTACTACATCTATACTTATAAAAGGCAATGTTTGTGTGTGTGTGTGTGTGTGTGAGTGCCTGCGATGTCCAGACGAATCTATCGCACTCACAGCCATGAAATTTGACACACAGGTAGTCGTAATGGTGACTGAATGCACCTCGAAGCCGAAATTTTAAAATTTAATCTAGAAAAATTTTTATTGAATATTTTGTGTTGTTTTGGTTGATTTTTCGCACTAATTTCTCAATAGAATTGTTTCGAATAATTGTAGCGCAAAAATAGATACACCATCGGTAAGAGCACGCGATTTCCGTTCTAATGAAGCTAGTTTTGAATTTCTAACGTAATTTACTGAATTTTGAGAATTTTATTAAAAGAGTCACTTTTCAAAAATAAAATTTTCCGGAATTCTTAAAAATCTTGCATCTGATGTTCTAATAAAGATATCATTTTCAAAATTTTTTGGTAGTAAATCAATTATTTTTCTCTGATTGAAAACAAGGACGGATAAAATATTTTATTTCTTCGATTTTAGATTAATTTATTTCTAGATGGATCAGAGAATTTTCTCGAATGCCGAAAGTGAAGAAGCACGCCGTTTCGCACTTTTTCGCCTTGGATACGCCATCTGGCGGAAAATAAAACAGCCGTGATTTATTCCCTTCCTTCTCTGGACGCAGTCGTAAATTTCTTGAAGTCCTGATACCACGGGCAACGCCGTGCGCGTACTGCTAGTAGAGTATAAGCGAAATTTTATGATTTTTGTATCTCACTGATAATGCAGTCGTACGATCGTAGAAATCGTACGATCAAGAGGCATTTCCTATTCCCAATCACTAACCTTCATTTAACCCTCTGACTGCGCATCCCGCGATTTCCGCGGGTTGGAAACAAGTTATTTTTGCTGCATCCTGCGATTTTCACAGACAAATGCATTTATTTAGTACTTTTACAGCTTTGGATCATATTATACTAATAAAGATTTGCATATCAATAACAACTCGCTTGGTTCAACAGTATTTGAACAAACATTGCATTGAAATAGTGATTTAAACCAGCAGGAGTGGCCTCCCCGAAACTTTCTCGCATACGACTAACACGCGTGGGGAAAAAATACACCGCTCACCAGAAAACGGGCGGTATTCCCTAAGGTGGGGAAAATGCTCCAGTGTTCGCGCCTTTTCTCTGCGTCGTGGAATGGGGGAAAACCGAATATGCAATTTCAACGCCTTTTTTTAACCGATTTAAACGAAAATTGGAGACAAATCTACAATTAGGGTTTCGAGACTACATACGAAATTTAATTTATCTAAGCTATTTCTTTTAGAAGATATCGTCTTCAGACGTATGCGATTACACAGACCGACAGATAGTCAACCCTTTGATGGATTTGGCCAAAAATTTGATACGGTCTACATTCCTGATGATAAAACTGTGTACCAGTTTGCGTTACTTTCGGGAGGATTGGCATCTACACCACTAGAAAGGTAGGTTTAAACCTTTTTCGAATATAAACAATTTTGTTTCCAGTATTTATTATTTCCATAAAGTATAAATTTATATAAACCAGCGGGAGTGGTCTCCCCTAAACTTTCTCGTATATTTCCCCAAAAAGATGCCGTTTCCCCTTCCCCCGCGTGGATGAAAAAATTCGAACCTACTGTAACCCAGAATCTAATGACTATCAGAATGTTTTTCATTGTAGATTATAGTGATTGTAAAATATTTAGGTAAAGATTCAAATTCAAAGAGATGAGTACCGATTAAAACGCCACTCTTGCCGGCTCAAGGACAAAGTGACGTAATTGGCTCCATAGCTTCCGCGTGCACAGAGATTGCTACTAGCACGCATGCGCATGGAGAATCTGGTTAGAAAATTTAATTATGCAATTTGAACGCCTTTTTTTAAACCGATTGAAACGAAATTCGGGCACAGAACTATAATTAATATTAGCAACCGTCATACCATTTTTAGTTATCTAAGCCAAAGGGTTTAGGAGATATAATTTTTACAAGTATACGATTATACAGTCCGACAGACCATTAACCCTTCCACGGATTTGGTCCAAAATTTGATACGGACCTACATTCATCACGATAAAACTGTGTACCAAATTTTATCCATCTAGCTATTCAAGTTTTTGAGTTATAGTGTTCACATGACCGAGGAGAGACAGACAGACTTCCAGCAGACGGATTTTGTCCAAAATTTGATAGAAACCTACAAATTATGTGTCAAGATCACGTACCAAATTTCATCTCCGTAGCTGTAATAGTTTTCGAGTTATCGTGTTCACAGACAGACATGATTCCAAAATTGTGTTTTTCGGACTCGGGGAGGTCTAAAACGTGGAGATTCGTCAAACTCTCGAGTTCGAATTTTTTGACGATTAAAATACTTTTTCTTTGTATACTTCGTATGCGAGAAAGTAAAAAACAAGACAGCAAACCAAACTGAAGGAACTTAGCTCTAATTTATTCTAAAAATCTCTCTTGCATTGACAATTCTATCCTAAACACTTTCACAGTCACACCTAAAATCACACGATCCCAAAAATTTCAAAACCTGAAAATAAACGAGGTCCTACCTAAGCCACCAACCTGTCAACTCCGATGCGATTGTCCCTGGGGGATATCAAAGTATGATCCATCTCGAGGTCAGCAAAGGTTATCGCAAGGCACAGAAAACCGCCAAAGAAAAGAACTCGCACCCGAATGCAACCGCCAGTTCTTCGGGAACCATCTTTCGAAAAGGCCTATTATCTTCTAAAATGATTATGTAATCTTCTAGGAATGGCAATTGTTTTTCCTTGCTACGGCGACTCCTACGTAAAGATTCCACTCCATTGACAAATAGTCCTCCGATCCCGAATTGAAGGTTGCGCAGCAAAAATAACAATAACTTCCTGGGGCGGATTTGAATAAAGAGTCGTTCTGGTGCAGGAATGGGTGTGGTAAGAGGTTAAGTATTGCAGACGTCCAATCATGCAAATGCTGATTGCTGAGAAATAATAAGATAAGGTATCATACTAGTTAGGAGAGATCTTGCCTCGAAGCTATGGAACTGTTCAGTGAAGGGTTTACGCAAAATTAAGCAAGCTATGCTTTCAACTGAAATTCTCCTCTGGATCACGCAGATTGTAAGAATTGGTTAACATAACCAGAATTGAATGTACCGTGTGGTTTTGTCAAAATTTTAGGTACATTCCTTATAGGAACTCTATCTATTGCAATGATTCTCATGACACGACTTCCGGAAAATTCCTGCAGATCTTCACCGATTATGACCCCTAGAACCCAAAACTACCCTTCGTTAAAAAGTTATATATATATATATATATATATATATATATATGTGATATTTTAATTTTTTAACTTTCCTAAATAATCTGAACGACACCTCATTTTAAATACTTCTACTTTCATCATAATAAACGCACTATAACTTTCTTTTCAAATCACGAGTTTCTGAAGGGGAAATTCCCTTTCCTGGGTACTTAAGCGTTCTGCGCATTCATTTTCTGCCCTTTTTCACGCCAGCATGTAAGCTTTCAACAACATCACGCCGCTCAGGCGTAAACTTCTGAATACTGGTCATGGAGCTACGTAAAAATTAAGTACTTTACCTATCAAGAAATAACGCCTGATGCCTCAATAAAAGAAGATTTAAGCAAAAATGGGCTCTTCTATGATCAAAATGGACTGCCTTTCACCTTTTTAAAGCCCGATCTTATATATATATATATATATATATATATATATATATATATATATATATATATATATATGGTATATGTAATAATCTCAGCAATTTATCGCAATTTAATATTATATATTTTAAAATCTTATACAATATTAATGTATTCAAAATCACTTTTCTTAAACACCCGTTTCGTTTTATTTCCCCCAGCTGGTATAATTAAATTTCTCGTTTGGCGTATTTATTACTAAAGAAAATTTTAATCCGTCTTTTCACGCGTGCCACGAAATCAGTGACGGCCCGCCCCTTGGCGCTAGACTTTTTCCCCTAAAACGTACGTATTTTATTAAAAATACCAATATTCCCTTCTGTATTTTGATGCACGATGTTATATTGTTGATACACCCTTTTATCTGAGGAGAATCGGGTTTTCTGTATCTTATGCAAAATTCAACTAAGATGTTGGTATGTCATCCACACTCTCCAATATGTTTTTTATAATAAAGCAAAGTTGGTTAACAACTCGGCTGTTTTATGACTGCAACAAACAAGAAACATTTCCCATATATACTCTATGGTACTTACGTATTAACCACCGAAGGCTGAGTTGCGCTACCGCGCTAAGATTGGCACTTAAAAACTGGGGCTAACCCAGTTGCGGTGACGTTAATATGCCAGATTTGGCGGTTTTTAAGTGCCGCCAATCTTGGCGCATTAGCGCAACTTCAGCTTCGGTGGCGTTAATACGTAAGTACCATATGTATATAGGTACTGTTCAGCAACGGATTCCGAGACTACCACTTTTGGACGATTTTACACCGGAAAGGGGTGTCAGGCAATGAGACATATGACCACATTTCCGGAGTTCTTTGTTAGATCACGTTCAGTAAAATGTGAACATCACCCTTCCATTCTACACTTTCCCCCAATTTTGATGAAAAAAAAAACTCGGCCCGGCGCATGCGCAAAAGCGTTTTGGAGGGAATCTCAACTCCTGTTTCTTTGCCATTATGCTGAGCCAGAAATATTTTACTTCAGGATCTTTTTTCTCTATGGAAGCCAGAATGGGATTCTGCAAATATGGGCCGCCTTATTCATGAGCTTCTCCCGGATCCCTCCCTTAAATATCATAAGTGGTCCACACTTGAGCTGCTCAGTTTGGAATGGATGAGAGTGGGAATGGGGTTGCCTGGGGGTGGTTTTTAAAAAAGAAAAAAAAAAAAACTAACTATCAGGGAGCTAAACCAGCGGGAGTGGCCTCCCCTAAACTTTCTCGTATACTTTTCAAACATTTGTCATTTCCCTTCCCCCTGCGTCGATAAAAAGTTCGAACCAACTGTAACCCAGAATGCAATGACTTTATTTTGTAAATTAATATCTATTTGTTTTCCATCAAAAAGAAATCTGCAAGGAAAACCAGAATAAAAGAAAATATTTTCCGGGAATACACAGTATTTTCAATTTACAAAAAATAATTTTATATTAAAATTAATGAATTGTAATGACATTATCGCATTTATTTCAACAAGTAATTTTAAGCATACATTACCACATGCGTCCTTAGATTTAATTACTGATAAGAGTTCGAGGATAAGGGGAAAGCTCCATTGAGAGTGAAAGGGGGATATTGAAAGTTTTTCTAATGAAGTGGACTGGGAGGGGGGGGGGGGGGGTTGCACCTCCTGGATGAAATGAAAAGAATGACTGTGATTTTACTACTCTCAATGAGTTAGGAGACTGGTAAACCCAGTTCAAGGTCATTGATCACCACAAAATGCGTTAAAAGAAAGAATAAGTTTGAAATGTTAAGAAATATTTTGAGAATTACGGAGAAAAAAATATTTGATCACAAGAAAAAGTTCGCTAAATAGAAAATGCACTTCGCTACTTAGAGGTTATTTTACGAAGAAATTCGCAAAATGTTCTTGGTTCTAAGGAAAAGTTCGCAAAATAGAGGTTCGTTAAATAGAGGTCTGACTGTATTTTAATCGCTTTCACGCGCACACATAAATCGTGAATTCTTTTCCAGACTTTTCCCTGAAACACTGACGTAATTTAGTAAAAATAGCTAATATTCCTTTCACTTTGATCACGTGTCTATATGTTAAATCCCTCCCTGAGAAAATGCAGGGATTTTGGTTCTCTTTTTGAATTGAAACTTAAATCAAGATGTACGTGCATTCCGCCACTCTCCCATAATGAAAGAAAATTAGAATATAACTCGGCTTTTTACTGCCTACAACTACGAAATCATTATATATATATATATATATATATATATATATATAACAAATAAGAAACAATCGTAACATAATTGTAAAAGCAACATATACAACATAAACATTCATAAAACAAAATGTCAAGAAAAAAAATCTGCGGTAAAAGAAAAAGCCGAGAGTTCTTATAGAGAGAAAATAAACAAAAGGGGGATATATATATATAAAAGGGGGGGAGATAAAATAATATAGAAATATATAACACAAACGCAACGAATGCGCAAAAATGCTGCAATTCAAGAAGATTTGTGGAAATATATCAATGTCATGAAAGTGAATAAATGTTGAAATAAAATGGAGAGACTGTAGTTAATCGGTAAAAGCGCATAGATGCTCATCAGGGTAAGTAAAATCTATCGCAGAAAACATTATGATTTCACTAATTTTTTAGCGGTTCGTATAGATTTTACTTACCCTGATGCGCATCTATACTCTTTTACCGATTAACTACAGTCTCTCCATTTTATTTCAACATTTATTGATATATATATATATAACAAATACGAAACAAACATAGCAGAAATGCAAAAGCAACATATACAAAATAAACATTCAAAAAACAAAATGTCAAGAAAAAAATCTGCGGTAAGAAAAAGCCGAAAGTGGAATATATATATAAAAGGGGAAGATAAAATAATATAGAAAAATATAACACAAACGCAACGAATGCGCAAAAATGCTGCAATTCAAGAAGATTTGTGGAGAATATATCAATATCATAAAAGTCAAAAATATTAAAATAAAATGGAGAGACTGTAGTAAATCGGTAAAAGCGTATAGATGCTCATCAGGGTAAGTAAAATCTATACGAACCGTTAAAAAATTTAATGAAATCATAATGTTTTCTGCGAACAGTGTTAGAACAGTTATAGATTTTACTTACCCTGATGAGCATCTATACGCTTTTACCGATTTACTACAGTCTCTCCATTTTATTTTAATATTTTTGACTTTTATGATATTGATATATATATATATATATATATATATATATATATACTTGTTACTTAAGAACGCAAAAAATAATAAATAAACGAAAGCAAACTCAAACTATCAGAGATAAAAAAATTACTAAGAAAGTCCATCATAACAAAGAAAACCAACTAAGAATAAAATACGGATTGCATGTACAGTAAAACACGGAAAAAAATCCCGACAATCAATATTTAGAAAACCCGTACAAATCTCGGGACGCATTGAATGAAATTCCGAGATGAATGCAGGCAGACACGGAAAGTACAATTCTGCTTCTTTTCACGAAATATTTCCGTACCCATTCACTCTGATCAATAGGGATTCATTACAAAGAAAAAGAGGCACTCCGATTGGTCGCGGGGAGCTAATGCATTTCGAAACCTTATAAATACCCCCAATAAGCGCATTACGGAGTACTCGCAATGAAATCGGTTCCTTTTCTCCAGCTGTCTCTTTGCGAGTTTTATTTTCTTCATTTCGAAAAAGGTTTCCTTTTGGGGATGAAAAAAAAGTATTATGAGGAAACTATAGAAATAAAAGGAAACTTCTTAGCTCTACTTATAATCGGACATTTTTCTTGGTTAAAGCTAACTATAAATATCTTTATCACTAAAAACCGTGGAAGTAAAGAATGGGCTGAAGGTAAGTTGATTAACTTCAAATAAAGGCTCTCAAACGAATTTTTACAGAAATAAAGTCTTCGGTTCAAACCAGCGTTTTTTAAACATTTTCTACAGGTGACTCGATTTTTACTTTCTTGTATACGAAGTATACAAAGAGAAAGTATTGTAATCGTCAAGAAATTCGAACTCGAGATTTTGACGAATCTCCACGTTTTAGACCTCTCCGAGCCCGAAAAACACAATTTTGGAATTATGTCTGTCTGTCTGTGAACACGATAACTCGAAAACTATTAGAGCTACAGGGATGAAATTTGGTATGTGATCTTTACACATAATTTGAAGATTTCTATCAAATTTTGGACAAAATCCGTCTACGGGAAGTCTGCCTGCCTGTCTGTCTGTCCGCGGTCATGCGAACACTATAACTCAAAAACTTGAATAGTTAGATGGATAAAATTTGGTACACAGTTTTATCGTCATGAATGTAGGTCCGTATAAAATTTTGTGCCAAATCCGACAAAGGGTTGACTGTCTGTAGGTCTGTATAATCGCATACTTGTTTTACTCAAGTTAGTATGGTTGGCGTTCGACCTTGGCGGTCTACGAAGGAAATTGTAGAGAGCCGCAAACACGCGCTTCGGAAATTATGGCAACCCGAATCGAAACTTCGTTCTGACATTCTCCAGGTGGAAGGTATGGGGAAATCTTGCGTGATATCTGTAGTAAGATTTCTTACTCAAGATCGTTATATAAAGTTGTGGTACCTCAGCGCGCGTAAAAATTGAGAACATACGCAATTCTTTTTGCAAAATATTAAACTTCAGGAATTCATGAATTTTATGTTTCATTGTAAATCACCATTCATAATTTTTTTTCTCAAAATAACTAGTCCTTGGGTAAATACCACAAAAATATTTACCTGCTGGGTGTTTACCCACCCCACATTACTGGTCGTATGCGAGAAAGTTTCGGGGAGGTCACTCCCGCTGGTTTTTTCAAGTCTTCGTCCTAACCGTAGAAATCAAATATAAATACAGTCACTCGTTTACCATCAGTTTCTGTTATCCGTCATCAACTGAAAATTATATTTATTTAGAAAAATTCTACAGAATATTTTAAAGTAACCTAGATTTATAGTCAGTGGCGGCTCGTGATGTAATCTGAGGTGCTGTAACTTTTAATCATTGATTAATCCACCATCCTGTAACTCGTAATCATGCATATTTGTACAACTAACATTTTTTGGCTTTTTTCTTCAGCTTTGAGTAGTTTTATACTTAACTATAGGAGCACAATGGCTAGTTAAAAGTTACAGCACCCTCAAGATTACATAGCACGAGCCGCCATTGTTTCGAGCATTACAATACATTTTCCTACAAGACTACTTTTATAAT
>BGPR01014561.1:18047-29881 GCA_013235015.1 Araneus ventricosus
ACAAGTGGGGCATTTTAAATAATTTTTCAGCAAAATTCACTGAGATGTTAATAAAACCATCTTGAAGACTGAACCTTTAGTTACATACCACTAGTATATTAGTGAAGTAACAAACTTTTTCCCTTAAAAATAGTAAATGATTTAAAAGATGTCACGTGACAGTTGCTTCCGGTTATAGTTTAAGAAGACTTCGTTAAAAATATTGTTTTAAAAAATTTCAATAATTCACCTGTTTAAATGAGAAATATATGTTGAATCAAAAGACATTCGTTTCCATTTCAAAGAAACTGAAAAAAAGGAAAAACGCAAATAAAATAAACAAATGAGATACAAAGAAACAGATTACAGCCAGATTAAATTCCCACGGAATTTGTAAAACAGCTTTTGCGAGATATTAAGAGATAGAAGTGCAAAATAAGTGGTACAAATAAATAAAAATTACAACTTTTTTAACATCGATATCATACGTAGAAAGTGATCCTATTAACCCGAGTGTGATAAACGACTCAAAATTTCCCATGATTCGGATTATGCCGTAGAAATTAATAGTTTGTAACGGCATTATCTTCCAAAACTTCATTTTAATAATAATAAGTCAATAAATACTTACATTCAGATTTGTTTCTTGAGGCAAGAATTTAGAAATTCAAATAGATAAATAAATATATTCTCCTTCGAAGAAATATCGTTACATAAAATCGTCTCTCGAATATTCTGGAAAACGCGAAGCGCCGGTAACAGTGAAAACAGCATTTGCACAAATTAGCACAACAAATAGACAGCAAATCACTATAATAACAGTAAAAGCACTTGCTATACCGCTTGGCGTTTTACAGCTTAACAGCTCGCACTGCGGCCAAAGCTCCAAAGAGAGATTCCAAAGGCGATCGCCATTGATCAAACACGTTCCCAGACGTTCAGCAACTGCGGGTATTTATAGTTTTCCCAACAAGGCGTGACGTCACATGGAATTATCCAATACATTCTGTATATCTCCGCTCCTAACAGAGATATCGAGAAAATTTTAGTACTTTTGAGGACCTTCAGTTTGTAGCCAAGTCGCTAAAATGATCGCCAAGTTCGTCGCAAGTCGCCAAAATGATCGCCAAGTTTGTCCCAAAGTCGCCAAAATGATCGCCAAGTTTGTCGAAAAGTCGCCAAAATGATCGCCAAGTTCAGGGGTGTTGGCTTGACTTGCCTCCGATAGTAAGTAAGAACATCTGTAAATGTCTTGTTCCAACACTAAGACTAGCATTCCTAGGAAGTGGCATTCTATGATAGTAATAATATGTATTGTGACTACCATGTCATTTTTGGAAAGTCCACTCAACTAATAATGGCCAAGAAATGAAATTGAGGAATGTATGTAGGATATTACCCGTAAAGAATAATTTAATCACTGTATAAAGAAAAATGTAAGAGCTAGATTAATTTTTTTTGGCGATAGATGGAACCACAGTTCTGCTCTGTACGAGCAGCGCCCTCTTTTTCCCTAACAAAACCAGACTGCATGCTGAGAGCAGGTAGCACAACGCAGGCAGCCAAAATGTAAATACCTCTCTCAATTCCTCTGTTGGCAGATCAGTCTTAGCGCAGTTAAGCTGCCGATCTTCCCACTAGGGTAACTATGTCCCGTCTCACTTTCCTTATGGCTCTCTAATCTATAAATCTTTAATACCGTAGTATTCTTAACCCGTAACATCTATCCCTTATTAATCTGGCTCACCTAGTAAATATGACTTCATGTAAACTCTGAACACTCTCATAAACTTTTGTGTATACACCTTTCCCCCCTGTAAATTCTCCCTATATTACTTTAATAAATGTTTTTGTATTTAACTTAAAGTCTACTCATTTATTTTATGTAACATTTTGTTCTAAATTTAATGTAGTAAAAACTCTTAAATCCCCTAGACAGAAACCCGAACTACTCACCCCTTAAAGGTAACCCTTCCGAGGGCATTTTGTTTAATTGAACGGAATCTCACATGTATAACTATTATATATGTTTCCCTATATTAAAGATTAGAGCCCATTTTAACCCAATTATACTATTTTTAATTATAAGTTTAAAACATATTTCAATCTGCAAAACCATTACCTTTATGAATCAACTGAGAAGAAATAGCATTATTTTACGTGAAACAATGGCGATGTCAATGTTAACTAAAGGCTGTTTCAAAATGCCAGCACTAGCACTTTTAGACGATTTCACTCCAGAAAGGGATGACAGGCAATGAGCAAGATGAGTGCATTTCCAGAGTTTTTTGTTAGGTCACGCTAAGTAAAATATAAATATATTCCCCCTCCACTTCTCACTTCATCCCTATTTTGATGAAATTAACTCCACCTGGCGCATGCGCAAAAGAGCGGAACAGGAATGACACTAGAGTTTGCCCGACGGGGAGGGGGGAGATTTGTCCGAAAGGGAGCACGGTCTCACCGACAGGAGGGCCCGACCTGCTGTATGGGGTGGACAATGTAATAAATTAACTTCTCAAATGCCAGATATTATTTTAATAACCAGCTGAATAACATGCAATTCTTTCTCCTGATGCCCTGGCCCTCCCACTCCCCCCTCTGGCGCGGAAGGGTTTGGAATCCGAAAATCATCTATACACTAGAGAATTTTGAAATCTCTAAAAGATTAGATTCAATTACATGTTAAAGAAAGGACGATTTTGAATTATTTTACGTTATAGAACAATATTTAAACAGTATTTTCAGAGTTAATTTAATTCTCCAAAAAAAAAAAAATTAATAGATTGAATAAGAACTTAAACTACTTTTATGAGGTATAAAGCTTATGAGGTATTTACAAAATCTTTAAATATAAAATTGATATTTCATCAAATAACTGTAAGATTTATACACATCAAATGGAGAAAAAAAGTTGAGAATAATTAATTTGAGATTTAGCAAAAATATTCGCCATGCGTACAAGAATTTTCAAGACAAGCTTTCAGCTATTTATGCAATCATAAAATTGCTTTTTTGAAATTTGTTTTGCTCTGTACTGTTGCCAGCAGAAAATGAAAACTTTGAAATAAAGGCAAAATTTGTATTGAAATGGCAACCACGGGACAAAATTTGGAGATAATCAGAGAACTGAAATATTAAAATAATAATAAAATAAAATTTCTCTTATTGGCAACATCAAGTCATGATATTCGAATTAAGTTTGCACTCATTTGTTTCGAATTATATATATATAAAAAAATAAAATTTGAATATTTCAAAATAAAAATAAACTTTTCAACAAGGCACTTTCTTAAACAGATTGTGAAATGTCAATATTTGCTGCAAAATTACATGAAACAGGAAATTCATCTTGGCAGTCTGCCAATTACATTACAAATATGCGCATTTAACACAAAAGGAATTTAATTTCTTTCAGGGAAAAAAAAAAACAATATCATCAACAGTTTTAAAATAAACAAAAATATAAATGACAGCAGTTAGGAAATATTAACAGACATAAAAATAATTAATATCATTAAATTCTTTAAAATACTCTTAAATTTTGAATGTCCTCACAAACAGCAAAAACTCATTTTTTTTTTAAACAGAAGACGAATGATCGAAAGCATTATTTTTTTTAATGCAAACTACCTAAACAGGAAGCCCGAGTTTATTATTCTTCAGATTACCAATTTTAAGCCTTTAATACCAATTTAATTTTTAAAGAATGAATACCAATCCATTTAAAAGCCACGAAGCGGTCGCTTTTAAAACCTCGGATTTAACTTCCTATACATCATTTTTGCTGAAAAGGTTTTAATCCGTGGCCGTTAAAAAAACGTTCAACAGAACTGGGAAAACACGGAAGAAAGGAATTATGGGTAAACTCTTTATTCTTTTTATTGCAGGGTAAAGATAATAACGGTCGATGAACTAAGCAGCTGTTGGTCTGCGGATCAATTCGGATCTAAATTCTGTCAGTCAAACTGACTGCGATTTCGACCAGCTGCTACTGACAGTCAAGTTAGTACTTACTCTGCTTGATATGCAGATCGATAGTATATAAGTTGAAGTATTTCGCATCGAGTAGTCCATGGACTTGCTTTGGAACAGTGTCGTGTTTGGTCTGCGCAATCAAATTTCGATGCAACGTCAGTTTTAGGAGAAGTGCCAGTTTCTTGGATATATTTTTAACGAGTTTGGGGTCTCCTCTTTTATGAAAAGATTAGATTATTCTTTTCCAACTCTTTTTCGCTTTCTTGAACTTTACTGATGTTTAGATTTGTTTGAATGAATGAATTCGTTGATATTGGTAATTCTTATTGTTCATGTGTTTAGTAAATGTTTTGTCATTTTTTTTTATTATTTTTTTATTTAGTGGTCTCCCCTAAACTTTCTCGTATACTCCTAACACATGTAAAGGGAAAATAAGATAAAAGGAAGTAAAACGAACAAGAACCCCAAACGCGGTGGAGAAAAAAATAAGAGAAACGTCATACCACAATTTCCGAAGGTCGTCCGAATTAGAAGCCGGCGTGATTATCAATAGCGCTGGGTGTAAGATAAAGAAAACGAAATTTGCAATTTGAACAACTTTTTTTAACCGATTGACACAAAAAATTGGACACAAATCTACCAAGGTAAGAAGCCCACATACCAAATTTCATTTATGTAAGTAATTTTTTAAAGAAGTTATTGCGTTCAAAAGTATGCGATTATATAGACAGACAGAAAGTCAACCCTTTGACGGACTTGGTCCAAAATTTGATACAAACCTACATTCCTGATGATAAAAATGTGTACCAAATTTTATCCACCTAGTTATTTAAGTTTGTGAGTTATCGCATTCACATGAACACGGACATACAGATAGACTGACTCCCCATGGACGGATTTTGTCCAAAATTTGATAGAAACCTACAAATTATGTGAAAAGACCACATACCAAATTTCTTCCCTGTAACTTTAACAGTTTTTGAGTTGTGTTCACAGACAGATAGACAGACATAATTCCAAAATTGTGTTTTTTGGACTCAGGGAGGTCCAAAACGTGGAAATTCGTCAAAATCTCGAGTCCGAATTTTTTGACGATTACAATACTTTCTGTTTGTATACTTCGTATACGAGAAAGTAAAAAACACATAAATTTTGAATGAAATATAACTTGCTTCCCGAAGTTACTTTATCAGGAAATAGAGAGAGAGAGCTGCTACAATATAAAAGAAGAAAAAAAGTGATAACATTTTACTTTCATAACCAGCGGGAGTGTTCTCCCCTAAACTTTCTCGTATACTTCCCCCAAAAGGTGCCGTTTCCCCTTCCCCCGCGTGGCTAAAAAAATTCGAACTTACTGTTATCCAGAATCCAATGACTATCAGAAGGTTTTTCATTACAGTGATTGAAGAATATCGAAGTAAATAATTCAAAGAGATGCGCACCGATTAAAACGCATTTATCGCACAGTGCTAGGTTTCACTCTTGCCGTCTCAAGGACAAACTGACGTAATTCGCTTCTTTCGGGAGAACAGACGATTGCTGCCGTACGCATGCGCATGGAGATAGCAGATTGGTTTCAATGGTAAATTATACAGGTCGACAGACAGTCAGACCGTTGACGGATTTGGCCCAGAACTTTATATGGACCTACATTTGTGACGATAAAACTGTGTACCAAATTTTATCCATATAGCTATTCAAGTTTTTGAGTTATAGCGTTCACATGACCGTGGACATACAGACTTCCCGTTGACGGATTTTGTCCAAAATTTGATAGAAACCTACAAATTATGTTTAAAGACCACATACCAAATTTCATCTCCGTAGCTCTAATAGTTTTCGAGTTATCGGGTACACAGACACGATTCCAAAATTGTTTTTTTTTGTACTCAGGGAGGTCTAAAACGTGGAGATTCGTCAAAATCTCGAGTTCGAATTTTTTGACGATTACAATACTTTCTCTTTGTGTACTTCGTATACGAGAAAATAAAAATCAGAAAAGACCAATTCTGCATTGTTTTATCAAACAGAAACTAAATGGCAGCATAAGAGCGAGTCGCACTACCAGAAGAAAAATTGCCATGCATTTCTCCACGACAAAGAATAACCAGCTGCAATAATTTCCCCTAAAAGACAGCAAATTGATGTCCACAGCCGATCGCGGAATAAATAACCTAACCACCTGTTTGCAATTACCAAAGGAACGAAGAACACAATAAAACAGACAAGACATGGTGATAGGAGATAGTATCGTATAGACAGATGGTACAGGGAAAAATTAACGGAGAAAATGCCTCTGTACAGATATTAAACAAATTATTGATGAGTAAGTAGCTTTTGTTTTCCTGCCTAGTCAGAATGGCATCAGGTGCAGATGAGATGATGGGACACCTGTTGATTAATGTGTGCCAGATGAACAAACGAGGAACAGTAAAGGTAAAAGTGTTAGCTTTCTCCGCATTTGTTGTGCAAATAGATCGTGATCATCAATATTTAGCCATAAAGCAAAATTTATGGCCAAGTTTAGCTGATTCTAGCAAAGTTGAACAGGGAGAAGAAAAACAAAAGCGAAATCCTTCCGCTGTAGCGGTTACAATCAGCTGCCTTCTCCTTTCTATGGTAGGTGGCGCTACTGGAGCCATCTTTTCCCCATGATGCCTCTCTGTCATTGTTGTCTGTGTGCATGTCTCGTGATCTTGTTCTCTGTCTTGTCTTGTAACTTTAATGTTCTGTGCTGTAGAACGTAGCCTAATAAAAAAAATGGTTCCTAAAATTGAATGGATTCTTCAGCAGCACTACACACAAACTTGAATCTCGTCCCTCTATACCGCTTATTAAATGTATCCGAAGCTGTGAAGACGCAACTGAACATACTGTAACTGAGTCGTTGTCTTGTGATACTGAAGCCAATCAGTTATATACAGATGAAAAAGAAATCATCTCTTTAGTTTCAGAATAAGTTTCTTCTAGACTCTGATCCGGAAGAAACCGATGAGCCAGAGAATGTTCTCGTTTCCCATTCTGAAGCTGCAAATCCGCTAGAATAGCTAGAAATAGCACTGCGATATATAGAGGAGAGTGCAAATGCGACATCAACAGACACTATGTTTGAGACGTTGGCATAATATTGCTTCCACGTCGAGAATAACATCACTTCGTCAGACACATTTCTTCACCCCAAAAGATCGTTAATGTAAATGTGTATGTGATGTGTTAATGTAATGTGTTTTTATTAAATGTAATCCTTGGAGTTTCTTCAATGTGTACAAAATTATGCATGCTGAAAAAGTACTTTTTTGTTTGTAGTATGTATATTTAAGTCTTTTAAGGTAATCTTTTCAATTCCATATAATTTTCGAAAATAAAATCGGATTTATTAAATATATAATGATCATCAATATTTAGCTCTAAAGCAAAAAGAAAAAAAAACATCCACGTTTAATAGTAAAGACACAGTGGAACAAGAGACCAGCTTTCTAAATTCAAAAAGTATCAGACAGATAGAAAATTGATTTGCACACAGAAGTTCCTTTTCCTTTCTGAAGTACTTTTCAAAGTACTTCAGAAAGTACTTTTCAGAAAGTACAGTACTTTTCAGAATAAGACCGAAGCTCTAAAAGTTGTGACTAATACGATACATGTTGAAATTTTTATTAAATCAATTTACTACATATAGATGGTAGCCTAAGTGCTGCTGAAAAATAAAAATAAATTGTTGCTTTTATTGTTCAGCAACGGATTCGGAAACCCTCCGCGCTTTTGCGCATGCACCGGGCGGAGTTATTTTCATCAAAATAGGGGGGAAAGTGAAGATTGGAAGGGTGATGTTTACATTTTACTGAGCAAGATCTAACAAAAAACTTCGGACATGCGCTCATATGACTCATTGCCTCACACCCCTTTCCGGTGTAAAATCGTCCAAAAGAGGTAGTCTCGGAGCAGGGTTGCCATATTCGCATTTTTAGTTGCCATAGGCCAAATTATGGAAATTTGGCCTTTTTTAAAGCCCTAGGCCTTAGGAATTTTCATTTGGCCTTAAATTCATTTTTGGCCTTTTTTTTTTGGCTTTATTTTCACTAATGACTTTTAGAACAATTTTCAATTACATTGTTTTTTAATAAATTTTAGATATTACACATTTGAAATGATATATAATGAGCTCTGAAACGAAATGGCTCCTGAATAGAACAAGGATGTTTTAAATTTCTTTTACTTAAATTTTAGTTTAATAATAGAACATTGAACATATGCCTATCAAATGGGATTCGTTTTCATGAAGGATAGCTGTTTTTCGAATAGCAAATGTCGTTTTCAATCAATTTGTCAAATTTGGCCTTTTTTTAAAAAGAAGGTTTGGCCTTATTTTGCTATTTTTTTCTGCCAACCCTGTCTCGGAATCCGTTGCTGAACAGTACTTGAGGCTGCATCTGTTTTGCTTTGTTTGTACGCTTAGAGAATATCATTTTATTCTACAGTGTGAAAGAAAACTCCTCATTCCTTATTATTATTTATTAAAATTAATTTGAATTTAATATTATAGAATTTAATCAAGAAATTTTTTCAACTATGTTGCCTAATGGTAACAAACTGTTTTTCAGCCGTAAACCATACTTAAAATAGGATTTTTTAAGTATTTTTCCCGTGTTTTATTCAAGAAATGAAGGTCAAAAACATTTTAAAATCAATTTTTAAAAAATCGGCTTTTAAGGGTTAATAACAATCGAAATTACCGTTATTTTACACACGATACCAAGCAATTTTTACCTCCATCTACAAATAATAACACACTATTCTTCCCCCTCTGGTTTCAATCCCCAAATCCCCAGCATCATAAATGCTCAACACAAACATCCCTCTGAAACGTAATTCCACTATAGGGGTCAAGGTTATGACTAGGGATGCAAACAATTATCGTCTGCCATGTTGGGTTTCCTTATACGGCCAAGGCAACACAACATTTCGGTGTCGTGTATAAGTCGTCAAAATGAGAGAAGCCCTTGGGTAATGATCCAGACAAAGATCCAAAGGATTATTTGCAAGCCGACGCTTTGTCTGGTATCGACCGCGCCGTTTTGGCATAATTATTTTCTTTTATTCTGCGTTTCATTAAAAGTGGAATATATGCTTGCAAATAATCCTTTCGTTAATAATTGATATTTAACTCTGGAAGAAACACAAACGTCTCGCCACTGAGACGTAAAAAGAGTTGACAGTATTTATTCAATTGAAGAGCACCAACCAATTAGGGATGGGAAAAACATGCCGTTTTAAATGGAAAACCGTTTTTACTTTCTCGCATATGAAGTATTATACATCCCGAATACTATTTGTCCCGTTTGCTTCCTAATAATTTTAAAATAACCTGCAGCCATTTTTATGATTATGCCTAAAAGGAAAATGATAGCAATTAAAAAAGCAAAATCAGCTTTAAAGTGTGACTAGGTTAAAAAGGATTAGCTTCTCAACTTTTTTTTATTATTCTTCGCGTTCATTTTATTAGATTGCTTAAACTTTATTGATTTTTATCAGAGTAAAATAAGCTATTACGTACCCAGTGTTTTCATGTTTTATTTATTTAGCACCTAAACGCCCCCTATCAATGCTTGGCAATTATGGCAACCCTATCTCTGCGCGCGTAGATAAAAAAAAATTCGAATCTACTAAAACCCAGTATGCAATAGTTTCCTTTAGAGCGCGCCAAGGTCAGACTCGCCAAGACGGAAATAGTCTCGCGTCGAACACCGAGCGCCAAGAACTCGAGATTTTGACGAATCTCCACGTTTTAGACCTCCCTGAGTCCGAAAAACACAATTTGGGAATTATGTCTGTCTGTGAACACGATCACTCGAAAATTATTAGAGCTACGGGGACGAAATTTGGTATGTGATCTTTAAACATAATTTCGAGGTTTTAATCAAATTTTGGACAAAATCCGTCCACGGGAAGACTGTCTGTCCGCGAACGCAGGACCGCACATATTTGGCGCTTGGTGTACGACGCGAGGCTATTTCCGTCTTGGCGAGTGTGACCTTGGCGCGCTCTAAAGGAAACTATTGCATACTGGGTTTTAGTAGGTTCGAATTTTTTTATCTACGCGCGCAGAGATAGGGTTGCCATAATTACCAACCATTGATACGGGGGCGTTTAGGTGCTAAATAAATAAAACATGAAAACACTGGGTACGTAATAGCTTATTTTACTCTGATAAAAAAAAAATCAATAATGTTTAAGGAATCTAATAAAATGAACGCGAAGAATAATAAAAAAAGATGAGAAGCTAATCCTTTTTAACCCAGTCACACTTTAAAGCTGATTTTACTTTTTTAATTGCTATAATTTTCCTTTTAGGCATAATCATAAAAATGGGCGCAGGTCATTTTAAAATTATAATGACTCAGAGTTTAAGAAGCAAACGGGACAAATAGTATACGGGACGTATGGCAACCCTAGTTAGAGGGAAAATGACACCTTTTAGGGAAGTATACGAGAAAGTTTAGGGGAGACCACTCCGCTGATTTTGTTTTTTCGTTTCGGTTAACCTGTTTCTTCGATTATTTTTTTGGCCCGGTTTAAACCGGTTATTTTTTAAAAATCCAAAAACCGGGGGAAAAAAACTCTGCAAAATCAGCTATCAAAAGATAGGCTCGATTTTAGGTTCGAGTTATGAAGTTTTGAATTTCATCATCTTATGCCAATAAACGACCACCGCTTCCTCGAGGCGGACATCGAAATGGTCTAAAATAGTCATAGTGAAGATTTCATAACTCGATTGGTTTTGGTCTCAGAAGAGTGGAACATTTTGTTTAAAATTTCAGTGTGCCAAAAATATTTTAATAAATATGATTAATAGGAGCGAGGGACTGTATATAAATTTAGACAGTTTTTTATTATTAATAATATACATATAGACGCAAACAACACAAAATACGATTATTTACGTCTCTACTCTCTAATTACTTTTTTTTTGTCTACAATACTTAATACAATTCTTAAAATTTTGTCTACAATACTTACTTATTGTATTAATTACACATTTATTATTATTACTTATTGTATTAATTATTTATAATCATTGCTTATTACATTAATTAATTATTGTATTAATACTTACTTATTGTATATTATTAATAAAAAGCTATGTCCACAAACGTTGCTTTAAAAAAAAACCCACCGAAAACTGGTTTTTTCAAAAAGCAGTTATTTTGAGCGGATTTAACACCCATGTGAAACCGGAGGTGAAAAAGACCGGTTTAAACTCAACTTCTTAAAAATGACAAAATATACAAGCGTTTTGATATCTTTCCGCAAATAGTAAAAAGCATATTTAGCAGATTTTCAAAATTTTAATAGCAAAATGAAAAATAATGACACAAACAATAATTTACTTCCTATGCTAAAAACCACTCAATATTTTGCTTGATTAAGAACATATTGTTCAAACCAATAAACTTACGTAAAAACTTTACGTAAAAACACGTACTAGATAGCACGTAGAAATATTTTTTCGATTTCTGCAATGTTTACACACACGCGTCCTCACCAGATTCACGGGGTGTGAACATCAAATTAATCTTTTAGCAACCAACGCCATCTCTTTGCGAAGACATGTACTAAAATTGCATAGAGCGGGTGGGCCTGTGCTGTAACATTGATTTAAAATGGACTTGGATGCTTGTTTTGGATTTTGTGAGCACTGAAATGATTTGTAACATAATTGTTGCATGGTGCTATAAAAGGTTAAGTTTGAATCTTTGGAATCTAGTACCTTGTCATCAGGCAACCGTGATCCACCAGTCACTAGAAAACATATACGAACACATCATTACTTGGTTGTTTCATCGGAAACCAAATTCATTGGTGTCGGTAGATTAAATGGG
>BGPR01014562.1:0-38939 GCA_013235015.1 Araneus ventricosus
AAATATAACTATTAAAATTTGAAATAAAATTAAGTGAGATTATTACATATATATATACATTTCATATATATATATATATATATGAAATGTATTCGTTGTTGTAGTCGTTAAATAAAAAGCCGAGTTATTAACTAATGTTCTTTTATTGTGGGAGAGTGACGGAATGTACGTACATCTTAGTTGAACTTTTCAAGCCAGAAGAGAACAGAAAATCCCTGCTTTTTCTCAGGTAGGGATTTAGCAGATAGACACGTGATCAAAGTGAAGGGAATGATAACTATTTCTAGTAAATTACGTAAGTGTTTTAGGGGAAAATCAAGCGCCAAGAAGACGCCGTCATGATTTTCTGTGGGCACGTGAAAGCGATTAAAATATTCTTTTAGTAATAAATATGCGAAGACGAGAGATTTAATATACCTCCAGCGCGAGAAATAGAACGAAACTGGAGTTTAAGTAAAGTGATTTTGGAATACGTTAAGACTTTAAAATATATAATATTAGAATTTGAAATAAAATTAAGCGAGATTATTATATATATATATATAACGCTTTTCCCCATGTTATTTTGTGAACACGATAACTGCAGTAACTTTGATGTAAATTTAACCAGCATGGGATATGTTGCAAGGATAGTGAAAATCTCGGTCGAGTTCATATATGGGCTATCCAGCACAAAAGAGGGTGGGCACGGTGCCCCGCCCCAATTTTCATTTTTCCATAATTCCTTTACAATTGAAAATAGAAAGAAATTTCAAATTAGGCGAATTATTGCCTTATCATAACGAACAATTTTTGCATTTAAACGTTTTCGATAGCTACAATTGCTTAGAAGTTATGAGCTGAAAAGTGGTTTTCTCACCCTTCTCTTCCTCTCACCCTAACTTAAAATTCGTTTCAACCTATGCATGTTACCCCTTGTTGGAAAGCTCTCGTCATTTGTAGTCTATTCCACCCGCTTTCATTCTTGCAGCTCTAATCCTTATGAGAATATAGGGCGAAATGTTCTTTTCCTCATTATTAGTAGAGACGTATATATATACCACTTTTGCCGATGTTATCTTGTGAACACGATAACTAGAGTAATTTTGATTAGATTTTAACCGGCGAGGGATATATTAAAAGTTCGGTGAAAATATCGACCAAGTTTATAGATGGGCTAACCAGCTAAAAGGGGGGTGGAAATGGTGGGGGACTGAAAATTTCATTTTCCCATAATTCCTTTACGATTGAAGGTAGAATGAAAATTCAAAATAGGCGAATAATTGTCTCTTTATAATAAATAACTTTTGAATTGAAACTTTTTTGATAGCTGCAATTTTTTAGAAGTTATGAGCTAAAATGCCACTTTCAATCCCCTCCCCCATTTTATCATTTCCCCATAGCTCTGTTGCGACTAAAGATAGGAAAAAAAATTCAATTAGGCGGGTTATCACCTTATCAGAACGAACAACTTTTGTATTAAAAGCTTTTGTCAGCTAAAATTGCTTAGAAGTTATGAGCTGAAAATCGATATTCGAGTTTCCAGCCCCCCCCCCCTAGTTTATCATTTCCCCATTACTCTGTTACGATTGAAGAGAGAAAAACACTTTCAATTAGGGGAATTATCACATAATCATAACAAACTACTTTTATATTGAAAGTTTTTTGACAGCAAGAATTACTTAGAAGTTATGTGCTCCCATCAGCCGCATTCACTTCCACTATTTGTACGGTAAACAAGCTGATATGCCTGGCTTTGCTCAGGATTAAAATGCTTTCATGTCTAATATTTTAATGTAAAAACTACTATTGTATAAAAATTATAATACACAAATTCCTTTTCTGATCTGAAACGTTTTCAATTAAAATGAGAATATCAATTGAAACAAACGATTTTTAAAAACAGCTGTTTTCTCCATAAATTATTATTTGTTATACAGGTGCTTCAAATTTCGTTAGCAATTACTAAAGTAAAAGAAAGAAAGGTTTCAATGAATATTTTGAAACAATTAAATTAAGTAGTTAACAATTCATTAATTTAAAGCATGAAAATAAATCAATAAATAGTTGGTCCCGATATAAATTGTTAATCGTCTACAGTTAAAATTTTCTTTTAGCATTAGTTCAGAATTCTGTGAATATATTCTAGCAACTATATACATTCGTATTATTCTTGTTCTTCAACAATAAAGAATACTGTTACGAATTCTGTATAAAATTAATTTTGAAAAAAATGTTAAAATGATAGAAACAAATTGTATTGAAATGGAATTTTTGTCACTGAAATGCTAATTTTTAAAAAAATTTAATAAGGTGTAAAAATAGTTTCGTGAGATAATGTTTTCCAATGATATCGCAGAAAAACGCCTTGCTTAATTTTTAATTAACTGAAATTGTAAGTAACTTTTGGGCTTTGAAAAGTTAAGGTGCACTTTCTCTTGTCTTAAATAAAAAGTGTGAAAAGTCTGGTTGAAATCAGTCCAGTGGTTTAGGAGGAGATGTGGAGCATACATACAGACACAATAACTTTTATTTAAATTAAGATAATTATTAGATCATTACAAGATTAAGATTGCTGGCATATACTATGAGCCATAAAAAAGGTTTTAGTGAAGATACATCACAATTAACTAAATATTTAATTTTATTTAAGTAAATAGTTAATTTTAATTAATCAAACAGTTAATTTTAATAGTTAATTTTATAATTAGTTAATCTGACAGATTACTTTAATTTCATATTTAACTAAACATGGCTGCACCAAGATTTGTTTAATAAATTTAATATAAAATAGCCCAAAAAGATAGATGTATAAGAGTTCCATTTATCCTTTTTTATATTGAAAAATATCTCTTTAAGTTTAAAATTGTTTTGGGGTTTTCTGCCTGAGTATTTGCTTTTAACTGTCGATGGAGATTTAACTTTCCTGTTCAAAATGGCTGCATTTATATCCTATGCTTTAAACACATGTGTTAAATTTGGAACTCACATTGTTTAATAATTTTTATTCCCTTATGTGTTAAGAAATTAGTGACTATAATCTCTGTAACCAGGGAGTTCTCTAAATGAACCCATTCTAGAAATGCTCAAATGTTTCATATCATGTGATTTTACCATATGACAAAATAATGTCCGTACAATTATATGGTAACCTACATTAAATAAACTATTCTAGAATCGTTCTACATATTGTAATGTGTAGAAAAAATAAAATCATTGGCTATGTCTGTAATGATCAAAATGTAATATTTCATTACTTTTGTAACATTAGCGTAAAGGAATCTACCTTTGCCTTCAAGCTTGCCGAAAAGGGATTTTTTTGAACCTGCTGTTACACAATGCATTTTTATTAATTGTTATGCCTATATAACTAGCAGTTTCGTGAACGTAGATTTCACGTAAAAAAAAAGAAATCTAACGTCTACAGTTCGCCGCAGCCTTCAAAGGTTTAGCCATTTTTTTCGAATGTATATTATCTACACGTCTCTGCTTTTATCAGTATTAAAAAATTACAATTAAATGTCTTCTTTTATCAGTATTAACGAAATTGCGATTAAATATTTCGCCATTATTCAAATGTTTTAATGGTGTCAAACTCGCTCATTGAACCTCCAAATACTAAACCATTCAAACGGTCTCCATCAAGAAATGGAATAAAAAAAACAACAACCCTCATATACAAGGTGTTTCAAAGAAATAGATTAGGCATACAGAAACAAGAAATTTTCAAATTAGAACATGAGGTCGGAAATGCAAAGGGAATTCGCTATGAGGGGGGCTCTTTGTCAGTTAATTAAATAAAACAAAAAGATACACCAAATGAGATGTATAACACAGATTGTATGGAATACAAATTTCCAATAGTACAACAACCCAGTTTCATGCATAACAACATGCGAAACGTGTATGCCTGAAACGGCAAGTCCTTTGAACTCTTACTTATTCTCCTCCAGGAGGCCGCGATGGCCTAGTGGTAAGATCTCGGCTTTGGGGCCGGAGGGCTTCCAGGCTCGAAACCCGATTTCATTGAAGATCCGTCCTGTATTAGGCCTCTTTCACGTTAAATCATACACTATATGCCCAAAAGTATCCGGACACTTGCAGATTTTCACATTTTTTAGAATTTCTCCGGAATGGTTTAACTGACTGCCTTTAAACTTCGAACATGTAAAGAATAGACAATAACTCACATTTTACATTGAAGATTCGGTCCTGAGGGCAATTAGGGGACCATCTACAAACTGATGACGACAAAAACGTGTTTGGACCACCCCGCTTCACAGAATACTGATAACAAGAAGAAACTTTCAGAACTGGTAATGTTTAATGTGCATAATATTTACAGGAATTTTCGTAAACTCAGCTCAAATATTTGGGAAGATATAAAGATTTTCTTAAAAAATCTCAAATTTTTCCACCTGTTTTTTGCTTATAACACGCAGAGTTTTCTGTTATATTATACGAAACTTACAGAAAAGATGACAATATGTTAGAAAAGCATTTGTGTAAAAGTTTGGAAAAGAATTGTTGAATATTATAGGAATTATGAGCATTTTTAGTAAATAATGTTTTACTGCGCATGCGCGAAACATAGCGTAATTTTTCATTCACAACTTTAAAGCCAGATATATAGGGCAACTTATATAAAAATAATCAGTTCAATATCAATAGTATTCAGAAAGATATCGGCATTACAACGAGCAGAATTTTAGCTCCTGTCGAAGAGAAGCTAAAAGATGAGGGGTTGTACACAAATTAATATTTTTTAAACTTATATCTTTAAATAGTTATATTGAATTGTATAGTGGTGAGAATTTGTTGAATACCCATGAACACATCTAATATTCGTAACGAATAAAAAAATATATATGTAGAATTATTAAAATATTTTAAGAAAAGAAATTAATTAGATAAAAAATCGTTTCGCCATAAAATAAATATATTAAAAAATATCGTTTGGTCGTTAAAATTGTAATATGTAATTTGTTAATAATCCTGTAAATAATATAATTAAAGTAATAAAATTTTTGTTATTTATAGTGCCTAATTAGCGGGAATTTAAGTTATGCACGCAATTGATAAGTCTTCATGGGTATTCAGCAAATTCGAACCACTATACAATTCAATATAACTATTTAAAGATATAAGTTTAAAAAATATCAATTTGTGTACAACCCCTCATCTTTTAGCTTCTCTTCGACAGGAGCTAAAATTCTGCTCGTTGTAATGCCGATATCTTTCTGAATACTAATGATATTGAACGGAATATTTTTATATAAGTTGCCCTATATATCTGGCTTTAAAGTTGTGAAAGAAAAATTACGCTATGTTTCGCGCATGCGCAGTAAAACATTATTTACTAAAAATGCTCATAATTCCTGTAATATTCAACAATTCTTTTCCAAACTTTTACACAAATGCTTCTCTAACATATTGTCATCTTTTCTGTAAGTTTCGTATAATATAACAGAAAACTCTGCATGTTATAAGCAAAAAACATGTGGAAAAATTTGCGATTTTTTAAGAAAACCTTTATATCTTTCCAAATATTTGAGCTGAGATTACGAAAATTCCTGTACATATTATGCACATTAAACATTACCATTTCTGAAAGTTTCATCTTGTTATCAGTATTCTGTGAAGCGGGGTGGGCCAAACACCTTTTTGTCTGCATCAGTTTGTAGACGGTCCCCTAATTGCCCTCAGGACCGAATCTTCAATGTAAAATGTGAGTTATTGTCTATTCTTTACATGTCCGAAGTTTAATGGTAGTCGGTTAAACCATTCCGGAGAAATTCTAAAAAATGTGAAAATCTGCAAGTGTCCGGATACTTTTGGGCATATAGTGTACATAGGGAGTGAAACGTCCTCCCGTTGATGTGATGCGGAAATTTGGAGAGGGGGTGCCAGCTCAGGCGCCGTCCTCGCCATCTGACCGCTGTTCAAAATTACAAGGTCCGTCCCAAAATAGCCCTCCTGTTGCTCCGAAACGGGTCGTTAATATAACTAACTAACTTATTCTCCTCTAACACTTCTTAAGTATTCCAAAGGTTTGTTGTTGGTACTGATTGTGACTTGCCACTATCGTATCTGTCATACCGCATACGACTTGTAATATTGTTATTCTTGCAACTAGGTTGTTGTAAATTTCTATTTCAGTCAATCGGTGTTGTACTTATCATCTGGTGTATCCTTTTCTTTTACTCAATCCACTGATTTCACTTAATTCACATTCGTTTTACTCAATTCACTGACAAAGAGATCCCTATAGCGAATCATCTTTGCCTTTCCGACCCCATGTTGTATTACGAAAATGACTTGTTTCTCTATGCCTGACCTAAATTTAAAGTTTAACCAAGTCTTCAGAACCATAATAATACAAAATGATATCGGCCTAAATAAACAGTTTCCATCACCTGCAATAGTTATTTTATAATAATTTTAACGTAACTGTAGGGATTATTGATGAAATAGAAAAGTCATTTCAAAATTAAAATGATTATCCCCAAAGCAACTTTCTTCTCTCATTTAACAACGCTGCATTCCATAAATGTTTTTAACAACTAATTTTCTTGTTGCCAATCAAATAAAAATAAATTTAGAATAGAAACAAAATAGTTTGCTATATTAACTAAAACAAAGATAATATTTATAGAGATGTCTTAACAAAATCGTCTGTTATTAAAACTAAATTATAGAGATGTCTTAACAAAATCGTCTGTTATTAAAACTAAATTATAGAGATGTCTTAACAAAATCGTCTGCCATTAAAATTAAATTATAGAGATGCCTTAACAAAATCGTCTGCTATTAAAACTAAATTATAGAGATGTCTTAACAAAATCATCTGTTATTAAAGATACGTAAAATTGGAATGAAATGCAACAGAACTGCATACAAATGAAAAATACTATTTTAAACTTATGAAAATAAAGCGGAACATTCTGATTCGTTAGTTATTTGAAAAAAGTGACTTAAAAAATTGGCAAAATCAGTCCGGTTTTTGAGGCTCAGGAACACGGTACTATTTTGCAAATAAATCTCCGTTATTTCCGTTAATATATTTCATTTATTTTGTAATATCTCTCGAAAATTAAGGGTGCTAGGTGGCAGGCGACCCTTGATGACATATCTAGACGTCATAATCTTGAATATGAAATAAAAATTGTTGAAATCTGTCTGGTAGTTGTGGCCGGCGAACTATCTGAAGGTTTTTTTCCCGTACGAGAATGTACGGTGCAGAAGAGTTTTTCGATTTCTTTCGAAAATGGAGGGCGGTGGGGGGTAGGTGACCCTTGATGACATTATAAGCTTGCATATGAAATAAAAATTGTCGAAATTGGTCGGATGGTTGAGGCTATCGAACTCTGTGAAGTTTTTTCACCAAATTACTTTAAATATGTAGATAAGGAATATACTTTAACATTGTAGAATAAAAAATGGTATTATGATACAAACAAAGCTAAAAAAGATGCAGCCTCAAGCGAAAAACATCAATTCATTTTTATTTCTTTTATCAGCACTCATGCTGCCATCTCTATGTTGTAAATTGATTTAATAAAATTTCAGCATGTATCCTATTGACAACAACAAGCATTAGAGGCTCAGTCTCATTCTCAAGATTTTAGAAGACACAATTGGGTTTGTTGCTGGACATTTAAGGGTTAACTGCTCTTGTATTTGCTAACTCTAAACCTTTAAAGTTTTTTTAAACCCTGGATAACTAAACTTAAATCAGTGATACTCCATAACTAATCATTCGACTCAAAGACTTTGAATTAAAAACAAGTATATATTTAAATTTCCTTTATTTTATTTCAAACAAATTAGTGTATCTTAAGAAAAGTATTCTTCATTTAAAAAATAGAAAAGTGGCGGAAATTAGCTTTTGCACTCTTGGCAGATGCTTAAAATGAGCTCTACACAAATAACCTTGAGGCTATCGAACCACTATACTTGTTACAGTAGTTGTACACGTATTTTGTCATTCTGCGTTTCTTAGATGGACAGAAAGTACAAATTCTGAGTTTGTCGCAATTTTAGTCTTCAACTTCTGCATTTTGTACAAGTAAGTTCTTAGCCGTGCTTGTCACATTCGGGTAACTCATTTTTCTAGTTCTGAAGATACCGTGAGAGAGGTAGTGTGGGAACGTCTCGAATTCGCAAAACTGGCAGGGGTCGGTAGTCTATTAGACGAATGTTTAGTGATCTAGGGCAGGGGTTCCCAACCTTTTTTTCTCTCGAATACCCCTTGATTGTTCTTTTTGTTTTCGCGTACCTCCTACTATCACATCCACCATCACCTCACATCCTACTATATCCCCAACCATCTCCCACGTCAATCCAACTGGTACAGTAACTAATGTTTACAGGGGCATGGGCAACGTTCTGTCTATCCAAAGAAGTTTTTATCAATAATGTTAAGGTTAGCTTAAGTTAGTTTAAAAGTGAAATGCCTCGAGTTAATAACATTTGCAGAAATTATTTGATTTTTACATTTTATTCAATATTTACAAAAGTATTAGTTCAACGCCAAAGCAAAGAAAGGGAGCTTTTTAATTATTTCGTTTTAACATAAAAGGATAACTAAAAATTACAAATTGAGTGGTATATATTGATATATATATATATATCACTATACTTCCTCATAATAAACTATCCGAGTAGTGTAGTTATTAAATTCTAAGTATTCACCTGGAGAAATAAAATTCTCTAACTTTTTTAATCTCTTATATTTCCTTATTTCCGCCATTAACAGCTTTGATTTCGCGTACTACAGGTTGGGAACGTCTGATCCAGGGTTAAAATGGCATTGTTTGAATGTAGTAGATGTTCCGCCAGCCTCAAAAGGGTTAACGTGGAAGGTGAGATAGAAGGGTTAACCTACAATGAAGATTAGCGTTCTACTAGGACTTCGCGTGAATTAAATAAATAAACGAATAAAAACTCTAAGATATACTCTTCATCGCAGTCTTTAAAGGTTGAACCAGTGTTGTCATCCATTTTGATAACGACATTGTTTCCAGGGGCACCAGGCATCATAGTTTGTCTCTCAAGGAGGTACCTTCTTTGCCCCCATATATACACTATCTCACAAAGCTTTATTTATTACCTTAAACCAATCAATGTACAACATTGCCACACTTACATTATGCGCAAATTTTACTCCCCGTATTTACGAAACAAAAAAAAATTAAAGTTACGTAAAAATTATACTGGACAATAGTTGTAGAAAATGTTACGCTCGAGATTGGATGTAGTCTTCAAATTTTTTTATAGGATGAATCGTTTGGCTAGAATCGTTGAATAACACACTTTCAAGAAAAGAGAAAAACAAGATTAGATGGAAATAAACATTAAAAGCAACTATCAACAGGGAACGTTGATCTTGTCTTTCTTTTTCAATGCGGATCAATTACACAAATCTTTGTATAAGTATTGACAAAATTACATTTAATTGTCTCGACATTACCAAAATGATCCCAGTGTTTTAATTGTGCCCAATTCGCCATTGACTCGCCAACGCAGTGAAATCATTAAAACCACCACAATCTTGAAACGGAATCAAAAAGTGAAAAAAATTAAATATGCTTCATTTTTTAAAGCTTCAACGAGCATTCATCCTAAATTAGAAGAAAATCGAACAACGCGATTACAGCAAACAAATTTACAGACAGACAAACCTCCGAATGGTCAAGTTAAAACAAAGACGTCACTTCGCTTGGTCAAAAAAAGTTCAAACAATGTATTTAATTAGTTTTAATCAATTATTAATTTTAAAATAATTAACGCGCAATGATGCATATGAGGTGTGATCAAAAAGTACAGGGACTGATGAACTACTCTCAAAGCTAAAATACTCAGAGTAAAGGAACTTTATCAGCATCGGCGATTTTAAGATTTAAAAAAAATTGTATTGCGAGGTTGAATGTGTCTAGCATATACATATTTAAGCAGAATGTTTTCTTAACGAGGCATGAATTTTATTGTAAACCAAGAGAAATTTCCAAAAATAAATGTTTGCTAAAATTCCGTTCAAGAATTTGTCACAAAATTACGGTTACAATAATAAAATCGCATTTATATCAATAATTTATTCAACGATGTACGAAAGGAGAAGTTATAAATATATCGATAAATTTTTTATCCTTAGAAAATATTATTTCAAAATTTCACATCATTTTGTTTACCAAGGAGTTGAGTGAATTTTTGCACACGTGGCACACGTCAAATGCTCGCTGCCAATTTAGTTTTGGAATACACTACCCATTTTGCAAGAGGGATAAAAATCGTGATATTGCAGAGCAGCGTAAGACAATGTGCTGTTAGACGCTACACGACATGCACGGTTATGTTTGTCATGTGATGATGACGTCATGGCAATCGACATCGTTATAAGTCGAATAATGATTTATTACACGGTTGTTTTAAATAAAAATCTAGGCTGAAAGAAAATATTCCTTCACCACTAAATTATAACGTTTAATGGTGAATTATGGCATTTTTTATTCATAAATTTTATTTATGTGAATCAAGACCATCAACTTAAAGTTAGGAGGCGGTATTTCAAAATCATTTTGTTTACAATATTAATACTGAAGCTATTTTATACCAGTTAACACTTTCATTTGCTTAATTTCTTATTTAAAATTTTCTTTTTCTGAGCTCTTAATATAAGATGAAGTTAAATGAAGCACTGAAACTATAGATAACCAAAATTCAGGGTTCAAAAAAAATACTTTTGTTATTTTCCAGATCAAAAGCATCTATTTTCGAGTGAATTTGTTTGATTAAAGATTTCAATTAAGTCTTCTAAGACTTTTTAACGAGATTTAAATATCGGCGTTTATGTGCGCAAGTGTTTTATACACTTGCACATTTAACATTTTCTGACGAATGTTTTATTTGTGATTAGAAATGTATTCGAACATTTCTAATTATCTTATTGTGTGTTATTATATACGAACACTATAGAGCAAGGAAGTCAAGTTATAAATTGCATTTGCTGCTTTTATTTGTGCGATTGCGTTTATAGGACAAGCTATTAATAATGCCTTTCAATACAATACATTTATTGTCTGAAGCTGACAAAATTCGGAAGCTTGCTTTGGAAACAATGTTCAGTCACAGATGGAAATACAGAAATGCGTTTTTTCCCCTTGTAACAGATGGTGAACAATCAAGACAATTAAGATGAAGAGTTGCAATTCTCAGAAGGAAATATCACTCTGCGTATATAAAGGCTCAACAAGAGCAAAGCACGGAACCATCCTAAAACCAAAATTTTAGAAAAATGAATCGAAAGATTTTATCGGTTGTCCTTGCATTGCTGGTAACTATATTTAATTCATATTTTACAATAGTTGTAATTAATTGATATAAAGTAGTGTCATATTTTTTTTAATTAAAATACATAATGACAATAACTGCAACGAATTTTTATTCTTTTATATTTACTATAAATAATCCAAAAGTTGTTTGAAAATATTGTTTTATCTATATGTGTTCCTTTACCTGCATTCTTTGATAAAATAATCCATGGAGGAATGCTATTGTTTAAGTATTTTCCATTTTTTATCTTTAAAAGGAATGACTAAAATTTTCTAAATTGTTAAACGATATTTTCTTAACATTAAAATTTCTATGCACTACTTGCAGTTATTTCCTTTTCTAATAGTATTGGAAGAGATATAGTCTTATCAGTAGGGCACATGTGAACCATGATAAATTTCTTTTCTTTATGTCTCTTCCATTTTACATATTTGGGGGAAGAACATACAACTTTAGAAAAATTTTTTTGTATAGTATATTCCAGGGAGTATTATTAAGTACTGCGAATTCTTTCATAACATTCAAAAAAGAATGAATGCTTATGGTAATGTGTACTGAAATCCACGAGTTATGAAAAGTTTCGCGGGCATTTTATAATAATATTAGAGAGTTGCGGTTCTTTGATAAATTTTACTTTACAAAAGTACTAAGTTTTTCGTAATGCAGTAATACTCATTCCAGCATTTTTTGCTAGGAAGTAAGTATTCCTCAGGGATGCGTTTTAAGTACAACTCTTTAGTTTCGCTATCGATCCCATTTTATCAGTAATTCCATCAACCGTACATAAGAATCTTGACGTTGTTGATTTACACATTTCATATTATGCTCGTAACATTCAACTCATATAAAGGCAGCTTCAGACAAGCCTCAACAATTGTTGAGTGGTCAAATAGAAACGGATTTACTATTTCTACACAAAAAAATATTGCCAAACACTTCTGCAAAAGGTTTTTTCACCCCGTTCCAGAATTGTTTTTGAGTGATGTTCCTATTCGTTTTCAAGATAAATATAAATTTTTGAATATAATATTGATAAGCAGTTGACTTTACACCCGCACATTATCAGCTCCAGGAAGTGATGCTTTCGGTCATTAAATATTGTAAGGCCTCTAACCAGCATTTCTTGGGGAGCAGACTGTGCTTGTTCCGTACATATTGGAATATCATCCGGTCTATGAGAGATCATGGAAGTGTCGTATATCGTCGCTTAACAAGCAACACCGCCTATCTCAATTTTTTGAAATTTGAAGGAGGAAAGAAACACTCAATTTTTCGCAACCAATAACGTTTATTTCTGAATTATTTTTCACATCTGATAGGAACATGCGGTCTCATGTTTATATCAGATGTTTAAAAATTTAGAAAGATCCGCTAATCGTTACGAATAATTGAGTATTTCTTTCTTGGAAATTTCAAAAAATTGAGAAAGGTGGTGTTGCTTGTTAAGCGACGACATGGCTCTGCTCGATCTTTTTACCTGAAACGCTTTGCTTATGTTCACCATCAAGCTCTAAACTGTGTTTAAGGAAATCTCTTATATCTAGTTTCGAAATATCTTTATCACATAGAAGAGATAAACTGTTCCACTATTATTTCTTCCATATTTTAGCCAAATGACCACCGACCTTTACGCGGGACATTATTGAATGGCAGCAATAATCGACTTTTTAACGTACGCCCATCATGTATCCCTCATTTTGGACTGAGCATTGAGCATGCTTAGTATAATTCCAGAAGCTTCCCGTGGCGTAAAGATTCACAAAAATGATATTCTTGACCACCCTACATGGATGGAGAACAGATTATCATATCATAACTCCATTGGAAATTTTACAAAGTTTGATTCCGATAGCTCATTTTTATTTTAATTTTTAATCAATATCGACAATTTTATCAGTCGAAGAACCAATTTTTAAGGATGGTTCGAAATCCTTGAACCACGTTGGCTAGCACATTTTATATTAATGTTCAACTGTTAGTTACAAACTACACTCTCTTATTTCTGTGTTCTCTGAAATTAAGGCTGCTTATTTTGCGCTCATCGATTTGCATCAAATTCACAAATACCTTTTAAACATTGATTTTATGAGTGTTTTGGAATCATTAGTAGTTCCTGTACTGATAATCCACTCCTTAAAGAAGTTTAGAGCTTCTATCGTCATTTACTTTCGAAGGGAGTCCGTATTCTATTTCATGGGTACCCTCTCACGTTGGCATTACCGGAAATGAATTCACAGACAAAGCCGCAAAATTGGCTACTGAATTCTTGTCCCGATCCAGTGTTTACGCTGATATGCTATCTGCAACCTCTCAATGGCAAGAAAAACGGAACATGGAAACAAATAACAAACTCCATTTAACGAAATCGTACGAGCAGATTATTTCTCAGTGCGATTCTAAACTTAATAGACGCTGCGAAGTCATGTTAACTCGACTTCGTACTGCATATACACAACTTACACATAAATAATTGCCTTTGAAGGATTTCGTCCAACTTATAGCCATTGTGGAGACATTTTGATTGTCCAGCACATTTTAATAAACTGTGTAGCTTATAAAAGACATCAGTTGTGGTACTTTCACTCAAACAGTTTTAACTTCCCATTTTTAGTGGGAGAAAATCCACATTTTAATCTCTTCATGTACTTAAAGGACGTTAGCGTTTGCCAATATATTTAGTTTTTATGCCTAACCTGTGGTCTTTTTCAAATTCGTGTCTTAGTAGACTTGCTGTCGGTTTATTCATCATAGGGTAGACCGGGGCTAGTTGGCCATAGGGGCACGTTAGGCCAGTCACGATATTTTTAATACTTTTCGGTATTTAACGCTGCCATTCCAGGTAAGTATGCATTATCCCGCCTTCCTTCTTCCATATCAGCGTCATTAAAGAAGTATCGTTAATGAAAGAACCATCCAGAATTTTCTAATTTTTACTAAGCTGAGTAAATTTACTCACTGATGAATAATCGTTTTTTTGCTTTGCTTATAAATTATAATTTCCATTTCTACAAATAAGATTCAGAAAGATAATTCTTCGCTGTTACTTTAGGGCTTATTTGCTTCTCGAAATGCTTTCAGAATAAATCCCTACACTCATGAGAAGCAAAAATGGCGATATGGGGCTAGTTGGGCCATTTCGCATAGAGAACGTTGGCCCGCACTGCTACTCAGGATGTGCGTTATAGAAATATCTCTGAATATGTGGGATGGAATTGTACCAAATTTATTATGCAAGATACTTGTTATGAAAAACCATGCGGACTCAATTTTGATTATAATTACACAATACTATTTGACTATGACCATAAAAGCTGTATCTCAGTTTCTATTGAATAGAAATGCACAAAATTTGTATATAATATATATAATGTGGATAATAACACAAATATGTTACTTAAATTAATAAAGTATAATAATATAGAAGAATGTTTTGTGATAGTCGCTTTATGTTAGTAGTGGCTCAACTTACTCCGCAGTCGGGACAGGTTGGGCCAAGCGACTAGGTGTCAGTTTCAGGTTTTAAATTAATACTGATAGTTAATATATTCAAATTTTACTAAGGCGAATTATTTCTGAAGGTTCATTAATAGTATCAGCATAATTTTTTTTTTAAATTTTGAATTTCTTTTTTTTTTAATTTTTAGGAGAAGGAACGGTCCACCTAGCCCCGGTCTACCTTACCTCTTTAACTTAGTTGAGTTATATTAACGTCCCGTTTTGAAGCAAAGCAAAGGCTATTTTGGAACGGACATCGTAATTTTGAACCACAAGATGACGAGGAGGGCACTTGAGTTAGTATCCCTTTTCTCCAAACTTCCACACCACACTAGTGGGAGGGCGTTTGACACCCTATGTATGATTTAACGTGCAACAGGCCCACGCAAACGGCGGATCTTCAGTGGAATCGGGTTTCGATCCTGGAACTCTCCGGTTCCGAAGCCAAGACCTTACTACTTGGCCACGGCGCCGGCGATCTTATTTGTGGCAGTAATAATCCTTCAGATACACCGGATGGTCATGTGCTAAGTCAGGGTGATTTCTTATGAATTATGCAGTGTTGTGATGTCATGCTTTTCCCCCTTAAGGATACTTAATTTAAATTTACGCGGTTCATTTGGCGTGCCTCATGTGAACGTGAATCGACTACGTTCGAGATAATCTGCAATCTAAGAAATTCTGTATTCTTTCAGGTGGTGGCATGTGTTGAGTGCCAGCAACAGGAAGGAGAAGAATGCGGTGGTATTTTTCCAAGACGATGCAAGGCGAATGAGCACTGTTACAAACCAAATTTTATACCTTTGGATTGGAGCTACTGCCTTCCATACAGAGGAAAGGGTAAGATACGATTTCGATTCGACATGATTCAAAGAAAGGTGTTAGACTAGTTTTTCCATAACTTCAATCAATTTGATTTTTTCTTCAATTTAGATTAAAAATTGCAATTTTTAAGAAATATGCGACATGATTTATATTTCTGTTCTTTGTATGCAAAGAATAAAAGCAAATATATTGCAATTGTCATAAAAAATCAACCACGAGATTTTTATACATCTTCACATTTTAGATCTCCCTGAGTAAGAAAACATTTTAATTTAACTTGTCTTCCTTCATGTTTATAAAAATGGAATTTTGTAATAGATTTATCTCTCACTTCATGAATGGCTCGAGTAGCGCCACCTGGTAGAGAATTGAGAAAAATTGCTTCCAGGATTCCATAATATTTATGTAATGAGTTATAGATTAAAGAGTAAACAGTATAGAATAATTATAATAAAAAATTCCGTGTCACAATCGTAACCCTTAAATGTCCGGTTTTTTAAAAATGTTTTTTGATGGTGCATTTCTTGTATGAAATATAGAAAAAATACTTTTAAAAATCCAATTTTGTTTTAAGTATGGTTTACAGCTAAAAAAAAGTTTGTTATCAATCGGTAACACTGGGCTTTAATTAAAAAAATTCCTTGATTAAATTCTATAATATTAAACACAGATAAATTTTAAGAGCTAATAAAAAGGATAAGAAATTTTCAACAATGTAGAATAAAAGTGGTATTCTCAAGCGTGAAAATAAAGCAAAAAAAGATGCAGCAGCAAGTGAGAAACATCAATTTACTTTTATTTTCTCATCAGCACTCGGGCTGCCATCTATATATTGTAAATTGATTCAATAACATATTCAGTATGCATTCTATTGGCAACAATAGCCATTAGAGCTTCAGTCTTATTCTCAATATTTTAGAAGACAAAATTCGGTATGTTGCTTAAAGGCAATGCAGGGCATTTCAGGGATAAGATAGCGACTAACAGAAGGTTAAGCTAAATGTAATGGTGGGATACTAATTTCTGATTCATTTACACTGGTGTAAGAAATTAAGAGAATTTGCAGACTGTCGATTAACTCTAGAACTACTGCACCGATTTTAATGAAATTTGATATGTACATACATTGATACAATACAAAACAAATAACTGTTCAACAATTGTAATTGTGGTACCCTCTTACAGATATACAGGCCTTACAGCGTGACTTTATACTCGAAATAAGGCAGTTTATCATTTCCTGTGGCAATTGGTCCCACTCGTTCAGCAACGCTGTTTTCATTTCCTGGATGGTTCTCGGAGGGGGGTTGCGAGTTGCAATTGCCCTCCCCAGAGCGTCCCAGACATGCTCTATAGGGTTGAGGTCTGGAGATCTGGCTGCCCAATCCATCCGGCGAATATCCTCACTCTCTAGAAATTCGTCGACCAGAAGAGCTCTATGTGGCCTCGCGTTATAGTCCATTAAAATGAATTCGGGGCCAACTGCACCCCTGAAAAGGCGAACATAGGGCTCCAAGATCTCATCCCTATACCTCACACCAGTCACAGTGTCTCTTTCAAAGACATGGAGAGGTGTTTGGCCATCCAACATGATGCCTGCCCAGACCATTAAACCCCCTCCTCCATAATGGTCGATTTCGCGGACATTGGAGGGTAGGGAGCGGGTCCCTGGTTCTCTCCATATGAACGTACGGCGAGAATCGGTGTTTAGGCTGAACCGGGACTCATCAGTGAAGAGAACGGTCGCCCATTGATCCATACTAGAATCTCTATGCTCTCTGCACCATGCTAAACGTACTCTCCTGTTCATAGAAGTGAGCGGGACGCAAACAACCCTGTCTCATGAAGTCTTTTGGAAACAGTCACTCTTGGCACACGGGTTCCTGTGGCTGCATATAAGTCATGGGAGAGCTGAGAAGCTGTAGCACCCCTGTTACGCCTCGCTATAATGGACAAATAACGATCTTCTGTGGCCGTGGTGGCTCTTGGACGACCTTGCCCAGGCTTTCTCTCGATGGATCCGGTATCCTGGAACTGTTTCCATAAGTTACATACGACGCTGGGCGTTAAATTGAACTCTCTACAAATCTGGACTTGAGATTGGCCTGCTTCTAGCCTCCCCACAATTCGCCACCTCATTCCATCATCTAAACGTTGGTGGTTACTCATTTTTACTGTTACAATTTGAATTTTACTGATTGCTGCAAAATAACACCAAGAAATTCGCCGAGGTGTGCTAGCGAACGAAATGCGTCTTACCTTACGCGCGCTTATCAAGCCTGTTCTCTACTAGCTCCGCCTACACACACGTGTCCGCGTACGTGTTTGACGTACAAGATTTGCATTTTCGTCTAGAAGCAGTGGTTTTACATTCAGTTCAGTTCTTTTCATGAAATTCGATAAAATATGCAAATTCTCTTAATTTATTTCACCAGTGTATATTGGGTGGGTTTAGTTTTCTCTATTAAAAGTTAAATTCCTTCAGTATTCCGAATTGGAGTTATAAACCAAAATGGAATTTTGATTTATAATTCCAATCATTTCGGAAAAAACTAATTTTATTACCTCGCCTTCAGATAAACACTTTGGTAAACTTTCATCTTTTATTTGAGCTTTGGGAGAAATAGAGAGTTATATCTGTTTGTCTGATTCTAGAGTTAAAGCTTGGTTTAACTTTTAAGTTAAACTGTATTTGCATGCATACACAGTATATCTCTAGAGAAATGATAATTCATCAAAATATTTGACCACTTCTATGCAGATTACTTCTAAAGCATATTATTGCTGCAAATAACAATTTACACATTTTTAATCAATAACTTATTAATTATGTGTAAATATTTTATTTCAGGTATGCCCTGCGATCAAATATTTCTTTGCAAACCTGGATTAGAATGCAAAGTAAGATAATATATTATTTTTAAGACTTGACTTCGATTCAAGTTTATATTATTTTTTTAATCTACTGATTTCTTATAAAATATATTCATAAAAAAACACAAGATCAAATGTCAAAACTGGGCTTTCTTTCCACTGATGATACCAAAAGAAGGATTTCAAAATGTTTCTTGCATTATTTGTAGTTAAGTCTGAATCAATTTTGAAATTGGTGGTAGATAAACAAAAGTCCAACTGTCAAAAATAAGGGTTCCTCAGAAAACAGGAAATGAAAAATGGAGTTTTCTTCCAGCAAAAAACTCAATTACCAGTAGTTTTCAGTTTCGAAAAGAAAAATCGATTTTTTTAAAATTTTTACCTGACAAATGCATAAAAATGCCACTCAACCCTTTATAAGGCAGCTGGAAGTTATACTTATTACCAAATTCATCAATATTTAAACGTTCATGATAAGCATTTTTCAGCAAGCAGGAATTGCTAACTCTTAATATCTTCAGAAACCACAAAAATACCAATAAACACCTTGATTACATAATGTGGTTATAACACAATTAATTAATTATCAACTAATAAATAGTAATTCTGTGAACAGTAGACCTCTCTTCCTCCCCCCCCCGAAGAAAAAAGAGATCTAACATCTGTTTTTCATCGAAATCTTTAAAGATTAATCCAATGCTGCCATTCATTTTGAAGACAATATTGTTTTGAAGGGCACCAGACATCAAAATTTGTCTCTCGAATAGGTATTTTCTTTGTCCCCATATATATATCATCTTACAAAGCTATATTTACAATCTTAAACCAATCATGTACAATATTTCACACCTATATTATGCACAAATTTTACTCCCGTATTTACAAAACAAATATATTAAATTATTAATAAACTTACATAAAAAGATGTACTGCAATAAAATTGGAAAAAATTTAACGTTCGAGAGTGGAGGTAGTCTTCAAATTTTTGCAACATGAACCGTTTGCTTGAATCGTTGAAAAAACATACTTTCAAGAAAAGAGAAAACTATGATTAGATGGAACTAATCAGAAAAAAAGCAACTCTCAATAAGGAACGTCGGTCTTATCTCTCTTTCTTTTCAATTAGAATTATTTACAAAAATCATTGCTTTTATCAACATTAGCAAAATCGCTATAATTGTCTGCTTTTACCAGTATTAACCAAATTACAATTAAATGCCTTCTTTTATCAGTATTAAAAATAAAAATTAAATGTCTGTTTTTATCAGTATTAACAAAACTGCAATTTAATGTCTAGCCATTACCAGAATCATTCAAATGTTTTAATCTTGCCAAACTCGCCAACATGCGGAAACCATTTGAAACTTCCACCCTCTTGAAACGGAATCAAAAAATAAAATTCTGATGTATATATCGTTTTTCATGGTTCCAAGGAAAATACATACCAAATTCGAAGATAATCGAACAACGCGTTTGACCGTGACTGCGTAGGAAACAAATTTAAAGACATTCGAAATGGTAAACGTTCGAGTTGGAAAGAAAGACCTCTGTTCGCTCTGTCATTTAGCATCATTTTGAGATTCTCATGTGAAAATACCTACGCTGAAAAGGGAATTGGTGTAAGTTCTCACCGAATCTTTCGATGGAAAAGAAACTTAGGCGTTTCTATATCTTATCCCAAACCATAACGAAGTGTCTTTATTTGTCAATTATTGATTAATCAACTTATTTAACAAATCAAGTTAATTTTACATCATAAGGTAAATTAATTTCTTTTCTTCAATGAATATCAATCAGAACAATTTTAATATACATACTATTACCAGAAAGAAAGTTGCCCTTTAACACGTTACTTATGCTATATTAGAGATTAGAGTTGATTTTTTTTTTATTCTTTGAATATTTTTTTTGGTACTACCTATGGCGACCAACTTGTTCGCTGCAACTGGTTTTGTCCCAATTTTACTAAATCACTAAGAAATTGGTGCTCAGTTAAAATATGGAAGGTAACGAAGAATTTTATTAAATCCACACGTATCAATAGTTGTATTTAGATATGTAGTTTAAATCATGCAGTGGCTAAATTTTTGATTTTCAATAATTCCAAATAGACAATCTTCGTAAACTTTTTATTTCTGGTGCAATAAGAAAAAAAAAATGCACCATCTCTCGTAACTATCTCTTGACAATAATATTTCAGCTTATATATAATATTTTAAACATTAAACGTACCAACACTTCACAGATATCATTTGATACCGGTGAGTCATTTGACCGGTCGCTGTAGCTTTAGTGTTACATGGAAATCTTTTATCCAAAGGTCTCAGATGCAAGTTTTTATTAGCTACATGTGCAATAACTAAGAGAAAGATCAATCGTTGGGAATAATAGATCTAAGCATTATAAAAACTCTCATAATTGCAGCTCTGTTTTAGAAACGAATGTTGCATTATGTCCATCTGTGTTTTTTCTGGTGTATCCAAGACAGATTTAATGGAATACACAATAGAACCACAAACCAGTTGCATGAATAACAACATGTTAAACGTATATCGCTTCAGACGGCAAAACCTTTGAATATTTACTTTAAGCATTCCAATTTTTTGTTGTTGATCCCGCGTCCTACTTGCAGTTATCATATATGCCATACTGCTACGACTTGTAATTTTGTTATGCATGCAACTGCGTTGTATAATTTGTATTCCAATAAGTTGTTGTACATTTTATCTCGTGGATTCTTTCCCTTTACTTGATTCACTGACAAAGAGCTCCCTGTAGCTGTCCCCCTTTGAATTTCCAACCTCATTTTCAATTGCAGAAGTTAATTGTTTCTCTATGTTTCGTCTATTACTTAAAGTTTGTAAACGTCCTTTCGGAAACACGTTATTCATTCAATTGCGCAATAGTATAACTAAATATGGAAATGATTCGTATGATTGAAATTTAATTCATGTTGCAGGCAAGAGGGAACGGTGTCTTTCAAATTCGCAGCTGCCAGGACCCATCTTCTTCAACAACCAGACTCGTCACTACGTCTACATCAATACCTTAATTGCTTTCTTAAATGTTTTTGAACAGAATGCCTTGCTGTTACAACTAGTGTCATCACTTAATGAAAAAGTTACCTCCCATTGAAAAAGAAATAAGACGGATCACACTAGTAGTATCACTACTATATGCAGTGGTTCATTTTATATTATTATAAGCAAAAATAAAGTTTTTTATGGCTGTGAGTTTTTGTTTATCTTTGAACATTTTATTTAGAATTAGCTGCCTTTGGTGACTAGCTTGTTCGCTGCTACTAATGGCTCTGTTGAATCATTTAAAAAATATTGCTATCTATAAAATAAGATGCAACGTATAATTTAATCAATCCAACAAATATTAATATGTTTAGAAATATACGGTGCTTAAAAAAGAATACCCAAATTTAAAGAGTTGCAATTGCAAAATTAAAGAAGTTAGTACAACCTTTTTGGATAAATTAAATCAAAAATCACATTTTAAAATTATAAGCGTTCAATGTGACCACCACCAGAAACACGAACTGTATTCATTCGATAGGTGAACTCATCCCACACTTTACAGTTTTGATGGCTGCGATTATTCGCGTTTTCATGTCGTCAGTGTTCGCCGATACTGGTGGAAAAAAACTTTATCTTGCCGAATAAAGGACTTCTCATTCCCTACTATTCGTTTAATTTACGTGTTTTGTTGAGGAGATATAGCTCTTAAAGGTTGAGGTATTCTTTTTTAACACCCTGTATATTTTCAGTCGTGCATTATTATATTATTTGAAGTTCTGCCGTTGCTAGAAGATCTTTTCTGTTTAGGAAAGCACCGGACTCAAAATATTATCTACTTGATAACGCCAACCAGAAGTAGGACCGTTTTATTTTTATAAGTTTTTATTTAACTTAACTTTATACATGTTTATTATATCATGTTCGTTAAGATGGATTATTGCAATCGATTTTTCACTCACTTCTCATTGTACAGACGGTGCGCTCTCGAAAACAATACCATATTTTAGCGATTTCAGACCTTAATGTTCATTTAATAGGTTGATTTTAATTAAGTTTTGATTCCATAGAGAGAAGCCATCTATTAGTGAGTTGGAGGAAATCTGGTCAAACGAATCCATGAAAATATAAATAAAATTTTAAATAATTACAATAATGAATTATGAAATGCAATGATGAACTATTAAGGACTAAAAAGTAGAAAATAACAGAAATTTAAACAAAATTTTAAATCACTTTTTTATTTTATACTTTTTACTTTGCATATTTTATGTTTTATAGTATACAAAATATAAAACATATTTTTATCAAAAATCCGGAAGTAAAAAAATCGTATAAGCTTGAGGTGCAGTGAACAGTACAATGAGGAAATTAAGTCGCAATGAGTATCAGTTTCCATTCCCTCAGTACGCTTTTACAGTTTTTCTTTTGATCCCTTTAGTACGAAAATAAAAAAGTGTGTTTCAGAATTTTATTTGTATTTTTATTATTTATATTAGTATATTCAGTGAAAAACAGTGGTGTATGTATAGGGTGCATGGACTTGGGAAAATTGCGTGGGCCCGTGGTGTTAGAGAATCTTTTTCAGAGGTGTTACAATTACATAGGCGCATAGAAACTGTTATTGTCTTACTTTCCAGGATCTAAAAATAGGACCCGCCGTCAATATCTTCGGGGATCGATTGCTGTCGAGTTGACCGAGCGAAGCAAAGTCTCTGTTTCTACTCGACGGTTCCGAATTTCGTCTGTCTGTAAATTTATTTGTTACGCAGGCATGACCAAACGCGTTTTTCGATTTTTTTCGAATTTGTCATGAAGGTTCTTGAGGTCTTGAAAAACAACATATATGAAAGAAGTTTCATTTTTTTTTCCAAGATGGTGGCTGTTTTATTGTTTTCATTGTGTTGGTGAGTAAATGGTGAGTGTGGCACCGTTACAACAATTACAATGACGATATATTTAAATTGTAATTTTATTAATACTTATGAAAGCAGACATTTAACTGTAATTCTTCAAATACTGATAAAAGCAGAGACTCGTGCAAATAATTTGCATTCGAAAAAGTTGGTTAATCCCTTAACCATTTATTTCCTACGGTACTTAAAAGTAATACTATAATCACGCTCATATCTTCGTAGCTTCTTTCCTGACAGTATTCACATGGACACGAGGAATGTAGTTCCGACAGCTGGAAGTGGATGGCAGATGAAGAGAAATAATTATTTTTAAAAATTATTAATCAAATTAATTAAATTATTTTATTTAATTAAAAAGTTTTTTCATTTAACTTGGGGTTATTCCGCTTTAAAACGTATCTAATGATGCCAAAATAAAATTGAAATTAATTCGCTAAATAAAGGTTTAAAGACTGCAATGAAGAGCGGAACTTGTATTTTTCTTCTTATTTTTTTGGACACGAGGGCTACTGTTGACAGCGCTACTAGCTATCATAATGGTGCAAAAGCTGAATAATAATAATAAAATATAACTATTAACGAAACGCCAAAATGTCGAGATATGTGTTCGGAAATACACTATATGATCAAAACTATTCGGATACTTTCGGATTTACATATTTTTTGGAATTTCTCCAGAAAGGCACTGTGCTTGAACTTCGACCATGTAGTGAAGAAGCTTGAACTCCCATTTTACAGTAAATATTCGGTCATGACGGAATTTAGGGGACTGAACAGAAACTGATGTAGACGAAAGGGGATTTCAGACCATCTCGTTTCAGAGAAAGTTGATAATCATTTGTGATGAATTTGGAAATATATTTAAAGACTAAAAAATGAAAGATATAAAAAATAAAAACTTTTTTTAAAAAGGCTATTATTAATGTACTGAAAAATACAAAACAATTTTTTGTTGTCGAAAATCTGGAGGTCAAGGAAAAATCGTAAAAGTATGAGTTGCTGAATGCAAAACTATGAACTACAATGAATATCATAAGAAAAAAAAGGTCCGTAATGACCTGGAGGCAAGGTCTCGGCTTCTGGTCGGAGGGTTCCACGTTCAAAACCCGATTCCACTGAAGATCCGCCGTGATGGGGCCTGTTGCAAGCTAAATCGTACGTAGTGGCCAAACGTCCTCCCGTTGGTGTGGCGTGGGAGCTTGGGCAGGGAGGTGCCAGCTCAGGTGTCAGCTCAGGTGTCGTCCTCGTTATCAAGATCCATCTCAAGATCCGAGGTGTATGGGACCTGTTGCACGTTAAATCATACGCAGTTGTCATACCTCTTCCCGCCGGTGTGGTGAGGAAGTTTGGAGAGAGGGTGCTATCTCAGGTGCCATCCTCGTCATCTGTCCGCGGTTCAAGATTATGAGGTCGGTACAAAAATAGCTCTCAAGTTGCTTCAAAACGGGACGTTAATATAAATAACTAATAAGAAAGAAAATTACTAAGCAGTAATTTGAAATTATAATATATTATGTATGTGATTTAATATACAGGGTGTCCAAAAAAGTAGAACAAGCATTTATTTCCTTAAATATTGCTCTTATATACACACTATACGGCCAAAAGCACCCGGACACTTTCATATTTTCAGAATTTCTCCGGAAAGGATTAACTGACTGCTCTTAAACTTCGACCATGTGAAGAATAGACTGTAACTCACATTTTACATTGAAGATTAGGTCCTGAAGGCAATCAGGGAATCGTCTACAAACTTATAAAGACATAAACTTTTTTGGCTCTCCCCGCTACACAGAATACTGATAACAAGATGACACTTTCAGACATTGTTATATTAAATGTGCATAATATTCACAGGAATTTTCGTAAACTCAGTACAAATATTTGGGAAGATATAAAGGGTTTTTTTGAAATCTCAAATTTTCCCGCCTGTTTTTTGCTTATAACATGCAAAGTTTTCTGTTATATTATACGAAATTTACAGAAAAAATGACACTATGTTAGAGAAGCAATTTGTAAATATTTGGAAAACATTTTTGAATATTACAGGAAATATGAGCATTTTCAGTAAATAATGTTTTAATGCGCATGCGCAAAACATAGTGTAATTTTTCTTTCACAACTTTAAGGCTGTCTTCGCAAAAAGATAAAGCGAAGGGCTCTACTGAACCCATAGTATTGGGTAGAAAAAAATTGCTGAAGATTACAAAATTTCATATGATTGTTACAGAAATATTCTTCTGGAATTAGTTGAAAGCCGTTTCTCTATAAAAATTATACGAATTTCAAAATAAATACTCAAAGAGGGATGTAATTAATAATCCAAAACCCATATTTCTTTTTCGAGAAAAACATTTAACTGCTTTGAAACTTTGTGGCGATCTACAAAGTACCCTTTTCCACAATATGTTGCATTATTTTGCTTGCATTGATACTTCATTATAATTATAAACCGAATACATACATTGAAATAATTAAAATAATCTTTTTGTTCGCTAGGAGGCGCAGTATCTAATTCATTCGAATCAACGAAGAAGTGAAATTTTCAGGTAACTTTAGGTAATTCTCAGGTAATTTTCAGTCCAACTTAAAATATAGAAACCCTGTTTAAGGGTTTCAAGGGGTTTCATGGGGTCAAGCTGAAATGGGTTTTTCTGGGATGTGTATGCTTGAGGGCAATTGATCCTAGTTCCATCGTTGTGAAAAAAGGGCTTCTGTTTGTAGTAAAGTGATTTTTCACGTTACATGATTTTCCCTCAGCACGATTTTTTTTGGAATTGCAATAGTATTTGTTGGATAATTTACTATATTCCGATATGTAATTAATAACTCGTACGCAGTTATATAATTAGGAGCTAAGGTAATTTTAGTTTTTCCTGTTGATGTGACTTCCAAATAAAAACTGAGCTAGTTCCAATCCGTTGCACACTCACATAATGCGGTAATTCATTTTGGAAAAATGTTGCATCACAATTTTCTTAGGGTGTTAACAATTTCGTTACTTCTTATTCAACAAATATTACATCCAATTTCAATTCAATAAATATTACTTATAAATTCATTAGTTAGGGTAATTACAATTGCGATAGACTCCCAGTCATCAAAAATAAGCGTGATCAAAAAGTTTTTCCTCAATTTGGAAAGATTTCTTTGGTATTAAGACACTTAGAATAAGATACTTACAGGACTGACATATTCTCTGAAATTCAATAGGGGACGGGAGGATCGATGGAATGTCGCGTATGTAAGGTAATATGGTTGGGGAAAAAATTAATAAAAACAGTTTAAAAGACATACTTTTATTGGTGCATTAAAAAGTAAATTTTAGAAAAATTATTTTCTACCTTTTAATTTATAACTTATATTCATAATTAAAAATCAATTTTTAATTTTTCATCAATTTTTTCTAGAATTTCTACCAGTGAGGCAGGTTAAAAGGCCGAAGCTAGTATGATTGGTACATCTGAAATAGGAATGCCAGTTCATATATCGCCCTGGTCATCTGACTCCGTTTGGAGATGAATGCAAGATAGTCCATAATAAAACTTTGGAGCACATAGTTTATCCAGCAATTCTGATTGAGTCTAAATGTATCAACAGTTTAATTAGTTTAGTTTAGTTATATAAATACGCTCCGTTTTGAAACAACGCGAGGGCTATTTCGGGATGCTTCTGAACCGCGGTCACATGACGAGGAGGGCACCTGGGCCGATACCTCCATCTCCAAACTTCCACACCACATCAATGATATGATTTTTGTCTCTCGACACCAGATTGCACTGGACCTTCATACGCAGCAGTTTTCGATGGTTTCGAATCTGGAACCATCCATCCCGAAGCCGACCCCTTAACACCAGGCCACTGCTGACGCTCTTTTTTAGAGGAAGTAACGAAGATTCAAATAATTATTAAATTTTATTTCTAAAAAATTAGATCCTGAAAATTCTTACATCTCAACTTTTATAACATATGAAACATGACCACTCTAATGTTACAAATATAGATTAATCTATTATAAAAAAACATTGAAAATATGTTCATGTTTCTGTTCTCATTCTGATTTTTATTATCAAGATATTTTTATTCTTTACTTTATCTGTTGTTTTTTTAAAATAAAATGTAATTATTTATACAATTCTATTTACCTTGACTTGTTTTCTGTTTGTAACGATGAATTTTTATAATTTATTTTTCGTTCACTTTCTGGTGTACTAGAGCAAGGGTAGGGAATTATTAAATTTAGGCAGTTAGGCAAAAAGCCGCTCGAGCGGAACCTTATACAGACAATTATATATTTCACTGCAATTTGTAAGTAACTGGTAAGGCCGCATAAAAATCTCAAGAAAGCCGCACACGGCCTCAAGGCCACAGGTTCCCCCATCCCTGTGCCAGAGTTCTGTAATTTTGTATACTTATGTGCTATCGATGACGATACACTATTTTAATATTTTCAAAACTTAAATATCAGTTGATCGATTAATCTAATTACATTTTCATTCAATTACCCAAATTCTAATTCACATGAAAAATGGCCACTCCAGTTTTACGAATACAGATGAATCTATCTCAAACCAGCGGGAGTGTTCTCCCCTAAACTTTCTCGTATACTTCCCCAAAAAGGTGCCGTTTCCCCTTCCTCCGCGTGGCTAAAAAAATTCGAACCTACTGTTACCGAGAATCCAATGACTATCAGAAGGTTTTTCACTATAGTGATTGAAAAATATCTAGGTAAAGAATCAAATTCAAAGAGATGCGTACCGAATAAAATGCATGTATCACACAATTCTACTCTTACCGGCTCAAGGACAAACTGACATAATTCGCTACTCCGTAATGAAATTCCGCTAAGTTCCTTTCGCGTGCATAGAAGATTGCTTCCAGTACGCATGCGTGTGGAGATAACAGATTCTCTTCAAAAGTAAATTATACAGACCGACAGACAGTCAACCCTTTGATGAATTTGGCCCAAAATTTTATACGGACCTACATTCATGATGATAAAACTGTACAAAATTTTATCCATCTAGCTATTCAAGTTTTCGAGTTATGGTGTTCACATGAAAGTAGACAGACAAACAGACAGACTTCCCGTTGACGGATTTTGTCCACAATTTGATAGAAACCTACAAATTATGTGTCAAGATCACATACCAAATTTCATCGCTGTATCTCTAATAGTTTTCGAGTTATCGTTTTCACAGACAGACATAATTCCAAAATTGTGTTTTTCGGACTCAGGGAGGTCTAAAACGTCGAGTTTCGTCAAAATCTCGAGTTCGAATTTTTTTTGACGATTACAATACTTTCTCTTTGTATACTTCGTATATGAGAAAGTAAAAATCAGTGAGAAAATTTCTGTTTTTATTTTCTCCTTCATCTTGATTTCTTTTCTACAATTTGTAGTTACGTGGGTCTCCACACCTCAGCGCGATTTGTTTGGCTATTGCAATAATATTTATTAGAAAATTTACTATATTCCGATATGTAATGAATAACTCGTACGTGTGCAAAATTTAAAACTCTAGCACACCAGTGAATGAGTAAAAAGTAGATTACAAAATTCCATTCTTGCAGAAAGGAAACAACTCAAGGTAAAATGTATAAATAGATCTAAATTTTTAAAAAATCAAAGAACAAAGTAAGTAATCAAAAATCTTGATTAAAAAAAACAGGATACGGGCAAAAAGCACGAGCAACGTGTTTTCTTTGTGATTTATTTTAGATAGATTAATCTGCATTTGTAACATTAGAGTGTCAATATTTCGTATGTTAGAAAAGTTGGGATAAAGGAACTTTTTAAAATTAATTTTTTTAAAGCTATTTTGTAAATTTTTTTGTTACTTCCTCTGAAAAAACAGAGCCCGAGGTGGCCTGGTGGTAGAGGCTCGGCTTCTGGGCCGGATTGGTACCAGATTCGAAACCCGATTCCATCTAAGAACCGCCAAATATGTGAACCTAGTGTAATCCGGTCAACGAACGAATCGATGGTCAAACGTCCTATCATTGATGTGGTGCTGAAGTTCGGAGAGGAAGGTATTTATTTATTTATTTAAAGAAAAGCTCACTACAGAGAAAACTCCATTTACAGAGTGCTGACAAACACACAAAAAGCGAAAGTCACAATGAGTAAATAAAAAAATAAAAAATATGCCTTGGAAAGCAAAAAGTAGAACACAGAGAATACATAAAATCATAATACTAATGCAAACGTATATATAATTAAAAACGAAAACACATAATCACAAAACTTTAAGACACACTATGACACCAAAAGCCGTATTTTTTTAAAAAATTTAAAGTTCATTTCCAAAAGGCAAGGGTCAAAAAGTCAAAACACGCAAACACCAAGTCTAATAAAAACACAAAATAAAAAATATCATGTATTTAAAAGATGCAAACATTTCGACTTAAAAGCACCAAGAGACATATTAAAAATGTCAAGTTCATCAGAGAACGTGTTAAAAATTTTATAAAACCAATATAACGAGAACCTGTTAATATAATTAAAGTTTGAATTTAAATTTGGAAAGGAACTCTGGTTTCTTAAAAATCTGGCGAGCACAGCGAAATTTATTGAGCTTATTATACCATTACAATCAATTGAACCATTAATAACTTTGGTAATGAAAAGAACGCAAGAAACATCTCGTCTGGAGGATAAACTAGGCATATTAAAACTATTACGTAGGAGTGAAGAAGATATATCATGCAAGTAAAATCCATTTTTTTTGTAAAGTAAATATCTCAAGAAGTTGTTCTGTATTCGCTCAATAATTTCAATTTTGTTTCGGTAATTGGGATTCCAGATAATACTGCAGTGTTCCAGATTGGAACGAATATGAGCGCAATACAAGACCTTGAGGGAAACTGGAAAATTCACTGGTTCTACGCTTAAGAAATCTAAGCCTGCGATATGTCTTAGGGGTCTATTCTGGTACCCCCGGTTGGGTTGGGTTCCGAACTTAAACACCCCACCCCACCGGGGGGTACCAGAATAGACCCCTACGAGACCATGGTATCGATATGTTGGGAAAAATCAAGTTTGGAGTCAAAGATGATACCAAGATCAGTGACTGTATTTGAGCGTGATAAAACAAGATTGTTAATTTTGTATACATGAATCAAAGGTTGAGCCTTTCGAGTGTAACTAAGAACACTACATATTTCAATGTTCAAGTGTAATCTGTTGTATATGCACCACTTAAAAAGACAATCAAGATCTCTTTGTAAGAGAACAGAATCTAAATCGGAACGTATAGAACCAAACAATTTCAAGTCGTCAGCAAATATAAGGCATCCAGAGTGCTTAAAAACACAATTTAGGTCATTAATGAATGAAATAAAAAGCAGAGGTCCAAGATTAGAGCCCTGTGGGACACCGGAAGTACTTGTAAACTCATGGGAAACAGCATTATTAAAATAAACATAGAGTGATCGCTTACATAAGTAAGAAAGAAGCCAATAAATCAGATTTACATGAAAACCAATACCTTGCAACTTTTTTAAAAGAATGCCAAAATGGATAGAGTCAAAGGCCTTAGAAAAGTCGGTGTAAATAACATCAAGTTGAGAACCAGATTCAAATGAGGAAATAATTTTATCTGTCAAACAGAATAAATTAGTAGTTGTTGAGCGCTTTGGTGTGAACCCATGTTGAGATGTGGAAATTAGGTTTTTAACTTGGTTGTAAAGCTTTTTATGGATTATACTTTCGAAAATCTTAGAAAAAGGAATTAAAATAGCAATAGGTCGATAATTTTTACAATTCTATGCATCACCCTTTTTAAAAACAGGAATAATTTTTGTTTGCTTCCAGACTTCAGGAAACACTTTTGTTCTTAACGAGAGGTTAAACAGAACAAGAAGGGGATAAATCAAAAACTCTGAGCATCCTTTAATAATAAAAGAAGGTATTATCAACACCCACAGTTAGGGAAGATTTCAATTTACTGATAGCCAAAACCACATCATCATAGGTAACATTTTCGATTTTGACAAGATCACTGACGCAGTCGCTTTTGCATTCATCATTTCCATCAAAATCCGTGCTAGGCTTGAAAACAGAACTAAAATAATCAGCAAATGCATTTGCGATATCGCCATCATTATTATAGCGCACGTTATTATAGAATAAACTATCAGGAGAATTAATGTTTTTATTTTTAAAATAAGACCAAAACCTCCTAGGATCCGAAACCAGATCATTTTCCATATGGCGTAGGTACGTGTTGTAATCCTTTTGGATATTATGCTTAACAGAAGATCGTAGGGATTTAAATTCATCAAATAAATCAGGATTAACACCTTTTAAAGCTAATTTACGGACCGTGGCTTTCCTTTTTATTAATCTCTTGGTTTCCATTGAGTACCAGAAAGGAAATCTCAAAGTAGCATTTTTTTAGAAGGTACTGCTGAAAACATTGTATAAAGAATTATAAAAGCTAAAAACTGCATCATTTATGTCATTAAAATCAAGTAAAAAATTCCAATCAATTTTACGGAACATATACCACATGGTTAAAAATCTGCCCTTTTAAAATCAAGTCTAAAGACATTCCTCTTACTTAGGTGGACAGGTACAAGACCCATGGAAACTGACAGAGCAGGATGATGTTTGTCTTCAGGGACCAAAGGGCTATCGCTGTGCCCGACAGAAATATCATTAAAATCAACATTAGTCAAAATTAAGTCAAGATATTTATTATTACAATTAAGAATATTGTTATATTGACCCAGATTAAAAATATTCATAAAATTTGACAATTCAGAAACAACTGGGTTATTGTGATCACAAAAATCATCATATATAGGTAAATTAAAATCACCACAAATTAAAATTTTATCAAAAAATTCAAATCCCTCGAAACAATCAAAAAATTTATACTTATATTATTTATTATTATTTATATTAACATACGAGTCCACATGAGAGGAAGGTGGAAAATACACAACACATAAAAGCATCATTTTACTATGATTTAACTTTAACGAAATTCAGATAGCTTCGAGATCCAAGCCAGGTACGTCCAATTTACGGGAAGAAAGACATTTTTTGATATTATTAGGCAGGTATTGGCTCAGGTATCGTCCTCGTCATCTGACCGCGTTTCAGAAGCGTCCCGATGTGACCCCTCGTGTTGTTTTAAAATGGAACGTAAATATATTAAATAGACTAAACTAATAAAACAGTTGATGCAATTAGACTGAATATGAATTGCTGGATAAACGAGGATTCGAGGAGTTTCGAAGTTATATTATGGACTATATTGCATTTATCTCCTAACGGACGCAGATGACAAGGAACTGCCATTCTTATTTCAGATTATGCATCCTTTGATACGTTATTGACAGCAGATGATATGAAGAAATCGTAAAACATGTAATAACGTGTATGACGGCTTTTGTACTAATTATTTTTAATTAATATATATTTTATGTATCTTTTTATTAATCTTATTATTATATATATTATACATTAATATTTATCTAAGTACCTTTTTCTGTCTAAATGTTTTACGTCTTTATCTTAACAATGTTAAAGCGATTATGTTTCGTAAAATATGTTTTCATTAGATTTATAATGATTACGAATACTTATTATCATGTCTTTTCATCATGTATCATCACTTTCTTTCATGTCTTTTTCAAAGCGTTATTCTATTCTTATGTAATAAAATTGAGCGTTTCAAAAGAATCATGTTTGTTTTATCATTTTGAAAATAAGTTCTTTTCCAGAGAATTTTTTAAAAGTAGTTAGGCTGGTCAATTTTATAAAAAAAAACTTACTGAATTGTGGTTAAACTTTTACATAATGTAGTTAATTTCTACTGAGAAATAACTTATCAGAAATATCAGCATATAATATCAGAATAGAAGTATAAGTTCCGTCCTGACTGCAAATCCCGTATTACCGTCTGATGTTTAATTATTATTTTTTTTGTCCCGGCTTGAAATCATTTCTTGCTTTTTACTTATCCGTAAATAGTTCATATCAACAATATTAAATAGAAACTTAAGTACATTTAATTTTATTAAAAATAGCTTCTGAAATTCCTTTATTTCAAATTTTAATTCGCATGAAAAATGCCACTCCAGTTTTGCAAATATAGATTCCGCCTGTCTAAAAAAATTAGTGGGAAAATATATTTTTTATATTTTTGCTTTCATTCTGATCTTTCGTTTAAAATCTTTTTCTGTATTTATACTGGCTGGAAACTAATGTTTTAGATACTTGAGCTATGACCCGGAGACAAAAAATAAATAAATAAAACACTTTTGGCAACTTTTGAAAGAAAATTTTAAGAAATATTTTGATGCAATAGAGTTCTATGGTGTGTGGCTAAGAAGATATAACCATGAGCTGTGTAAGTGTTTGAACTATACTGGTGTTATTAAATTTATAAATTTACATAGGATAGGATGGGCAGGTCATATTATTCGTATGCCAAATAAGTGCATCCCTAATAAGTTCTTTATTGCAAAACCAATAGAAAAGCGTCATACGTCATTTCTAGCCACGCGCCTTATAGATTTGAAATTTTTCTCCACCTCTCTAACATTTAAATTATCTAGGGTTGAAGTAAAAAATATATTCTCTATAGTCAAAATAATCTTTTTAAAATGAGGAAAATCTATTAGAGTATGGTAACTTTTGATTTTACGTTTATTGCAAAGTTTAATATCCTAAGTAATAGAAAGAGTTAATATACATAAATGGATTAAACTTTGCAATTTGGAAGTTACTCCAAAATGTTCATTTATGGATATAGCTGCTTTCGAAAAATATTACAGAAGAAAATTGTGATACTATATTAGCATTAATTTCAAATTTTAATGGAATAATTCTCTAACACATTGTCAAGTATTCTATAAGTTCCGTAATGCGAAATTCTAAACAAGGAATGCTAATAATATTGATTTAAATTTTTTTCAGTACATTGTCATTCTAGAAGCATAACATACTGTTATCGAAACATAATTTGTTCAGGATTTTCAGCTTGGGAAAATTAAAGGCAATCTTCAAGGAAATATGTGGTTTTTTTAGATGAACTGAAAAAGCAGCTGAAGAAAAATTTCTGAAAGAATTTTTTGCTAGAACGGGAATTTAACCGGCCTGCTCTCAAACCAAAGCCCGGCCCTCTTCGTACCCTAAGGCGAAGAGGGGACTCCTCTTTTTGTAATGTAACAAAGAGCTGTCCTTGCGGGTTTTTTTATGAGGGTAGGCAACCCATGATTATTTTAAGGTGCCAGAAAGTACAATTTATTTCCTTCTTGGCAAAAAGGCTAAAAATTCGTTGAAAAAGATGACGTCACAACCTAGTAAACTTCAGCGCCATCTCTTGGGAAAGGCATTTTTGAAATTCTACGAAACAAGCCTTAAAGTCAGATATATAGGGCAACTTATATAAAAAATTCAGCTCAATATCATTAGTATTCAGAAAGATATCGGCATACAACGAGCAGAATTTTAGCTCCTATCGAAGAGAAGCCTAGAAGATAAGGGGTTGTACACAAATTGATATTTTTTAAACTTATATCTTTGAATAGTTATATTGAATTGTATAGTAGTTAGAATTTGCTGAATACCCATGAACACTTATAAATTAAGTGCATAACTTAAATTCCAGCTAATAAGGCACTATAAATAACAAAAATTTATTACTTTAATTATATTATTTACATGATTATTAACAAGTTACATATTGTTACAATTTTACCGCCAAACGATATTTTTAAATATATTTCTTTTATGGCCAAACGATTTTTTATATAATTAATTTATTTCCTCAAAATATTTTAATAATTCTAGAAATATATTTTTTTATTCGTTACAAATATTGCAAGTGTTCATGGGTATTTCACAAATTTCTAACCACTATACAATTTAATATAACTATTTCAAAGATATCGTTTGGCAGTAAAATTGTAACAATATGTAACTTGTTAATAATCATGTAAATAATATAAATAAAATAGTACATTTTTTGTTATTTATAGTGCCTAATTAGATGGAATTTAAATTAAGCACGCAATTGATAAGAGTGCATGGGTATTTAGCAAATTCTAACCACTAGAGTATAATTCAATATAACTAAATTATCAATTTGTGTACAACGCCTCATCTTTTAGCTTCTCTTCGATAGGAGCTAAAATTCTGCTCGTTGTCATACCGATATCTTTCTGAATACTAATGATATTGAACTGAATTTTTGATATATGTGCCCTATATATCTGGCTTTAAAGTTGTGAAAAAAAAATTACATTATTTTTCGCGCATGCGCAGTAAAATATTATTTACTGAAAATGCACATATTTCCTGTAATATTCAAACTTTTTTTCAAAATTTTTACAAAATGCCTCTATAACATATTGTTATTTTTTCTGTAAGTTTCGTATAATATAACAGAAAACTCTGCATGTTATAAGCAAAAAACAGGCGGGAAAATTTGGGATTTTTTAAAAAGACCTTTATATCTTCCTAAATATTTGTGCTAAGTTTGCGAAAAATCCTGTAAATATTTTTCATATTAAACATAACCATTTCTGAAAGTGTCATCTTGTTATCAGTATTCTGTGTAGCGGGAAGGGCCAAAAAAGTTTTTGTCTTCATCAGTTTGTAGACGATCCCCTAATTGCCCTCAGGACCGAATCTTCAATGCAAAATGTGAGTTACATTTTATTCTTCACATGATCGAAGTTTAAGGGCAGTCAGTTAATCCTTTCCGGAGAAATTCTGAAAAATGTGAAAACCTGAAAATGTCCGGATACTTTTGGCCATATAGTGTATACTTCCAATTAGAAAGTTTCATCAAATAAGATAGGAATTTCTGTGAAATCATTTTGGCTTCTTTGGAAGTTGAATATAAAATGTTAAAAAAATTAAATTTTGATACGTTCCCCGTATAGCTAAAGTGTCAATCAGTGAAATGTTCCTTTTACGCTCATCTATGTATAAACTAAGTTTCACGATTCTATTTGCAAAACTTACAAGACATATTTTAATTTTTAAATTTCCAATGGCTGCTAACAAATTTATATGGAGATGTTTATTGCAGAAATGCAAATTTATTCAACAGAGAAAAACAGCGAAATGCAAATATTTGTCAAGTAGCACATCATCTAATCCAAATGGATTGAAAAAGTTTTGCCAATTACGCATACAGTTACTCAATTTCTTTTGCAGATAGTTACTCTTAGCGTTGTGCGAATTATTAAGCTTTACCTAAAAGAATATCTCACTAGAATTATTTTAAAAATTCGTTTTTCGTTTTTATTCTTATTTGCTTACTTCTCCGCTCTGAGAGTTCGATTATCAACGAAAAAAGATAAAACGAGAAGAGAGGACAGAAAATGAATTAAAAAGTAAGACAGACACAGGATGGGGCAGCACACCAAGTAGTTTTGGAAAGCACTAATTGCGTACAACTGAGTGAAATAATGTGCGAAGGCGAATAGCTATTCTTTCTGTCTCAGAACTTAGACAGAACTGGATTTTCGGATGCTCCTGTTTTGCGTTAAGCCAACTTTTGTTTTTCCCCCCTTCAATCTCACCCATGGTTCCCCTTAGCGCTCTTTTTTTCATTGGCTGATTTTAGATTTCGGATTGACTTTCATGTTTTTTAAAGGGAACTTGATTGGTTACTATATATTCGAATTATGTTGTTAAAAATTACTCACCGAAAAAAAATTACTGTAATTTTCTAAAGTACAATTCAAATAATTACAACTACAAGTTTGGACTATTTGAATGTAAAGCTATTTTTGAAAAATTGCATTTCAATTGTATTCTAATTTATATTTTTATAGCACTGCTTCTTTCTGGGAAGATGAGTCTCACTGCTGACATATCACCGTGGATATTTCATAAGAATGAAGTATTTTTCTAAATACTTCAATAATTGTATTATTTGACAATTTTTTAGATTTAACAAGAGTTAAGAAATACATTGTTATTTCTTGAATACGTCCTTTTTTTAAAATATGTATATTATTCCTGAAATGTAGATCGGAAGATTGGATCAAACAGCAGTGAGAGGTATGGAAAAGAGGTCTAAGTCAATAACTTTATCTTTTCATATCTCTGTAAATTTTGCATATAGACGCCTGCAACTTTGTATGTGAATAGATGAATGTATTAGAAACATTTTATTAACTGACATTTTTGCTCTACGGGGGCAATATACAAATTTTATTTTTGTACCTTTTTATTATCAATCCTCTTGGATATCAAAATATTTCCATACAAGTTTTTACTTTATTTAATGAAACTTTGTAATTGGAAGTTATGTCTAAGATCACTATTTAAGGAAATAAACGCTTGTTCCACTTGCTTCTGTAGAGCAAATAAGAGCACTTGACTGAGTAAAACTTTCTAGGCATTGAAGAATATAAATAAAATATTCACCAGCACTACAAGAAAAACTACTAAAGCGTAAGTTGTTTAGAAATTTTTCGTTTTTCTGAATAGTTTCGTGATTTCCTAGATTTTGCATTGCCTTTATATACTTAACAACATAACTTTTTTACATTACTCTTAACCATAAATGTTGACCACCTGCTACAAATTCTTTTTTACTTCCAGTATGTTTCCATATGAGTCAAAACACTGTTTCAAATTAAGTTTTTGAAATGTTACGGATTTCAACATGACAAATATTAATATAAAGATAAGTTTATATTATACTTTGATTTTTAACCTAATCATTTAGACAAACATTATGCACAATTTGTCAAAAGGTTCAAAGGATTGTGATGTAAAGATGCAAATGCCCAATTAAACTAAGAAGTAGGTTTATTAGAAATGCTCTGTGTGGCTATTGGAATCTCCAGTATAACCTTTAGTTAAAGGACGACAGACTCTATGAAATTTTTTATCATAAATATTTTGAATAAGGTTATGAAACTTCGTATTTTATAAAATAATAAAATAATTTTTTAAATATCTTTTAAAATAAATACATTTTTCAAAAAATGAAAAAAAAAAAATCTATTTAAATTTTTTTTAAATGCTCTATGAATGCTAATTTTAATTTGTTCACAGATAATAATCAACAATATTTAAATGACAATATTTTTCATTATTGACACTTAAAATATATTTGAAACAGTTTGGGAAATGTTTGTTATATCTTATAAACATCGATTTTCAGGGAGATACTGATACTGAATTTTCAAAGATTATTTTCCTTTTCTAAACAAAATGGGGATTTGATCGTCTAAATAAGACAGATTCTCAAATGGATGTCCGTATTTATTTAATGTATAACCGAAATCGTATTATCGATGGATTTTCTGAAAAATCAAGACACTTTGGGCGTTTGAAAGCATGTCAATCAAAAAGAACATGCTTTGACAAAATGTCTTTAAAACTACTTGATAACTTCTGAATTACATTAACTATTCAGTTATTTAACACAAATTGCCAATTCATTTAAGCATAAATTTTGGATATAAATCAAAATTCCATTTGAGTTTAAAAAAAAACAGCAATACGGCA
>BGPR01014563.1:2269-31254 GCA_013235015.1 Araneus ventricosus
GGGTATTTTCATATACCAGCATAGCCGAAAAACGGCTTTGTGCCATTGGGTGAAAAATCCCATCCATTCAATAGTGATGGTGAGTAAATCGCTGCATTTTCTTGTTTCACATATGCCAGCATAGCCGAAACCGGCTTTGTGCTGTTGAAAAATCCATTCCATTCAACAGGAGGTGGCAAATACAGATTTTCTTATTTAACAGCATAATGAAACGTTTTGTGCCAAGGAAACGAAAAATCTCATTCCATTCACCAGGTGAGCAAATTCCATGTATTTTCATTTAGCCAGCATAACCGGCTTTCAGCCATTAAACGAAAAAATTCCACTCATTCTAACAGTGAGGTGAGTAAAATTCCATGTATTAAATTACTGCTATACAGCATAACTGAAACCGTTTTGTGCCATATTAACGAAAAATCTATCCATTCAACAGTGAGGAGCAAAGTTCCAGCTGAATTTTAGTTTGGCTAAGCACATCCTCTGAACCAGCTTGCAAAGGTAAATGAAAATCATCTGACTCAACAGGAGGTGGAGTACCCATGTATTTTCTGTCCAGGCTGTATATGAAACTGGCTTTTTGTGCCATGAAACTGAAAATTCATCTCTATCTGGCTATGAGGTAATCACATTTTTTTTCACTGTTTGAATGCAGAGCACCTGAACTTGGGCTTTTTGTGCCATTAACAAAATTCCATTCCATTCAAATAGAAAGAGGGTGAGTAAGTTCAAGCATTTTCTAACTAGCTTTAGCTATACATCATCCAGTTTCTTTTGTGCCAAGTAAACGAAAATCTCATTCATTCAACAGATGAAAGTAACAGCTGCATTTTCTTGTTTATACAGTGCATAAAGCTGAACTGGTTTCTTTAAAAAAGCATTAAGAAAAATCATCTATCTAATTAGATATAAATTCCATGCAGATGTTTATAGTTAGTCGAAACCGTTTTGTGCCATTAAAAGAAAATTCCATTCCATCTAATGAGGAGGAGTAAATTCCATTTTCTGCAGCCGAGCAGGTAATGAAACCTATTTTGTGCCATTAAACTGTACCATTCCATTCTACCTAGTGATAAAATTTATGATTTTCGTTAACAGTGAAATGAAACCGGCTTTAAAAAAATATTAAACTGAAAATAGTATCCCAGACGAACAGAAAGGAAGGTGAGTAAACCCCAAGTATTTTCTAATTTGTTTGCAGAAACCTGGCTGGGTGCCATTAAACGAAGAAATCCATTCTCCAGACCACCAGTGAAGTGATAAATTCCATGCATTTTCTGTTTTGCGCTATAATGAAACTGGCTTCTTTGTGCCATTAAAGAAAATTCATTCCATTCAACAGTGAGCAACGGCATTTTCACTTGTTTGTTGCAGCAATAGAAACCTGCTTTTGCGCTATTAAACGAAAAAATCCATTCCATTCTAAGAAGAAGGATAAATTCCATGTATCTTTAATTATATTTGGCATGTATAATGAAAACCGGTTTGGAAGCTATATTGAAACAAAAAAATCCATCTATCTGGGAATAAAGAAGTAAATTCCAAGTTATATTTAATTTTGAGTTGTTTATATATTGAAACTGGTTTGAAGCTATTAAACGAAAAGACATTCCATTCAACAGGAAGGAGCAAATCTACAGCATTTATAATACAGAAGGAAACTGGCTTTGTGCCATTAAAATGGAAGAAACCATTCATTCAATAGTGAAGTGAGCAAATTCCATGCATTTTCTGTTATACAGGTTGAAGCCGAAACCGGCTTGGAAAATATATTAAACGAAAATCGTATTCCATTCAACAGTGAAGTGAGTAAAATCAAGTATTTAATTTTGTTGAGTACACATAGCTGAAAACCGGTTTTCTTGTGCCATGGAACGAAAAAAAATCATCTCCATTCAATATGAAGTGAGCAAATTCCATTTTCTAATTTTTGTTTTACACAGCATAGCTGAAACTGGCTTGTGCCATTAAATCCAGAAAAATCCATTCCATTCAACAAAGTGAAGGAGTACAAATTTCAAGCATTTTCTAGTTTTGTTTGGTATAGCACGAAACCGGCTTTTGTGCCATTAAACGAAAAAAGTCCATTCCATTAACAGTGAAGGTGAAGACAAATTCATGCATTTTCTTTGTTAGTACAGCATAGCCAAACTGCTTTGTGCTCATTAAACGAAGAAAATCCATTCAATTCAACAGATGAGAGCAAATTCCTGTCATTTTCTGTTTGCTAATACCGAAACACGTGGCTTTTAAGTGCCATTAAACGAAAAAATTCACATTCCATTCAACAGTGGGTGAGCAAGATTCCAGTGCATTTCTACTAGTTTGGTCAGTAACAGAAACCAGCTTTATTGCCGTTAAACGAAATCCATTCTCAATAGTGAGGGTAGGAGCAAGATTCCATGCATTTCTGTTTGGCACAGCATGCAGAGAACCGGCTATGCATAAACGAAAAAATTATTCCATTCAACAGTAGGTGAGCAATTCCATGCATTTCTGTTTGACAGCATAATAACCTTGGGCTTTTGTAGCCATTACAAAATTCCATTCCATTCAACAGTGATGAGCAAATTCCATGCATTTGTTAAATTCGTTTGGCCGATAAACCACGGCTTTTGTGCCTTAAACGAAAAAATCCGTTCCCGATCAAAGTGGGTGAGCAAATTCCATGTGCATTTATACAACTGGCAAGCACTGAAACCTTAAATGCACTTAAACGAAAAATCCATTCCATTCAACAGTGAGTGGATCAAGCATTTCTACATTTCTGTTTGGCACAGCATAGCCGAAACCGGCTTTGGCCATTAAACGAAAAAACTTCCATTCCATTCAAGCATGAGTGAGCAAATTCCGATGCATTTTCTAATTTGTTTGGACAGCATAGCGAAAACCGGCTTTTATTGCCGATTAAACGAAGTAGAAATTCCTTCACATTACGTGAGAGAGAAGTCATCATCACTGGTGGCGACACAAACTTTTGTGCCGTTAAGATTTCTTACGTGGTAGCAATCCGCATTTTTTACAGCTTGAAACCGGCTTTTAAATTGCCATTAAACGAAAATTCCATTCCATTCACAGTATTGAGCAATTCCATGCTTTATCTTTATTTGGCACAGCATAGCCGAAACCGGTGTGCCAGTTAAAGAAAAACATGTCCATCTAACAGTGAGGTAAAATTCCATGCATTATCTGTTTGGTACAGTCTAGCCAGAAACAGTTATTGTGCCATTAGAACGAACCAATTTCCATTAACAGTGAAGTTGAGTAAGATTCCCAATGCATTTTCATTGTTTGAAAACGAAACCCGGCTTTTGTGCCATTAAACAATCATTCCATTCAACAGTTGAACGTGAGATTCAAATCGCGTTTTCATTTTGGTTCATAGCAGCAGTCATAGCAAAACCGGCTTAGCCGAAACGAAATCCTTCCATTCAGATATGATAGTGAGCAAATTCCATGCATTTTCTGTTTGAAGGCAGCATAGCTGAAACCGGCTTTGTGCCATTAAACGAAAAATTCCATTCCTATCTAACAGTGAAGTGACTAAGATTCCAAGCACGTTTTCTAATTTTGTTTTAGCTTACATAGCAGAACCGATTTGCATTAAACAAAAAATAATCATTCATTCAACAGTGAAATGAAATTCCAAAGCATTTTCTAATTTTGTTGTTGCATAGCTCGAAACCGGCTTTGTGCCGATTAAACGAAAAAATACTTCCATTCACAGATGAAGTTAAAATTCCAAGATTTCTAATTTTGTTTTGCCAGCATAGCCGAAACTGGCTTTGGTGCCATATCAAACGAAAAAATACATTCCATTCACTGAGGAAGTGATCAGAATTCCATGTAACATTTTCTAATTTATAGTGCTGTATATAACCGATTTTATGCCATTAAAACGAAAAATCCATTCCATTCAACAGTGAAGTGAGAAAATTCCAGCATTTTTCTAGTTTTGAGTACAGCATATAGCCGAAACGGATTTGTGCCAGTTAACGAAAAAATTCCATTCCATTCAACAGTCGAGGAGCAAATTCCAAGCATTTAATTTTGTTGGCCACATACGAAACCTCGGCTTTTGTGCCGTACTAGAAATCAGTTCCATTCAAGGTAGAAGTAGCAAATTCAATGCATTTTTCTAATTTCTGTTTAGCTGATATAGCGCAGAACCGTTTGTGCCATTAAACGAAAAATCCATTCCATCTAACAGTAGTGGAGTACCAACAAGACATTTTCTCTAGAATTTTAGTTATGGCCAGCATAACGAACCGGTTCTTTTGTGCCATTAAACGAAAATCCATTCCATTCAACAGTGAAGTGAGTAAATCTCAAGACATTTTCTAAATTTTGTTCAGCATAGCCGAAACCGGTCTTTTGTGCCGTTAAACGAAGAAATCCATTCCATCTAACAATATGAAGTGAGTCAATCCATGCATTTTCATGTTAGTACAGCTACGAAACCGGCTTTTGTGCCATTAAACGTAAAAAATTCATTCCATTCAAATGGTGAGCAAATTCCAATCATTTTCTAATTTTACTATGAAAGTATTAGCCGTGGAAACCGGCTTTTTTGTGCCATTAAATGAAAAAAAATCCATTCCATTCAACAGTGAAGAGCAAATCAAAGTATTTTCTAATTTAAGTACAGCATGAAACCGGCTTTTGAAAGCTAATAAACGAAGAACCACACCATTCCATCTCAACAGTGAAGTGAGCATAAATCCCAAGCATTTTCTAATTTGTTTTATACAGATAATGAAACTACGCATTAAACGAAGAAATCCATCCATCTAAATAAAAGTGAAGTGAGCAATCAAGACATTTTCTAATTGAGCTTTATACAGCATACGACGAAACCGGCTTTTGTGCCATTAAACGAAGAAATCCATTCCATTCAAAAGTGAGGTGAGCAAATTCCATGCATTTTCATGAAAAAAGCAGTACTCTAAATGTGTCGGGAAGTTTTGCGTTATTGAGTGGGAGAAATTTTCTTTTAAGAACACCCTTAAAGAATCATTGGTGAAATGCAAAGAAAACGAGCAAACGAAAATCAGCAACATTCCCGAATCCTCTTATCAGTGATAGATTTTTTTAATTTTATTTTATTTGATCAGAGATGGATCTTTTAACGGCCATTCTAATGTGCCAAGTGTATTTTCTCTTCTTCTTGCAATTCGAAGGAAGAATTGCTCGGACAATGCGTCGGATAATAAGACTGGGGCTAGTTGGGAATAGGAGCACGTTTAGCTAGTCGCGATTTTCAAAACTTTCGGGTATTTAACGCTGTCATTCCACACAAGTGTGTATTGTCGTGTCTTCCTTCCTCCACATCAGCGTCATTGAGGAAGCAGCTTTTTTATAGTACCAGCTAGAATTTTCTAATTTTCAGTAAGTTGAGTAAATTTCCTCTCTTATAAATAATCGTTTTTTTATTTGCTTATAAATTACAATTTCCATTTTTACAAATAATGCTCAGAAAGACAGTCCTTCATTGTTACTTTAGGGCTTGTTTGTTTATCGAAATGCTTTCAGAATAAATCCCTACACTCATGAGAAACAAAAATGGCGATATGGGACTAGTTGGGCCATTTCGCATGGGGTACGATGGGCTGGCAGGTCAACATACCCAGTGGCAAATGTTCAGATTCTGCGCTATAGAAATATCTCTGAATATGTGGGATGGAATTGTACTAGATTTATTATGCAAGATACTTGTTATGAAAAACCATGCGGACTCAATTTTGATTATAATCACACAATACTATTGGATGATGACCATAAAGCTGTATCTCAGTTTCTATTGAGTAGAAATACTCCAAATTTGTATATAATACACATAATATGGATAATAACACAACTATGTTACTTAAATTAACGAAATACAGTAGAACCCCGCTAATCCGAACCGATATTATTTTCGAAAATTATGTATAATCGAAAAGATTACCTGAAAAGATTTAAATATACATACAAAAACAAAAAAAGCACTTTTTCAGCATACATGATTTTGTACACAGTGAAGAAACTAATGCAATAATTCAAAGATCCCATTTACATTTAATAAAAACACATTACATTAACACAACGCATACACATTTACATTAACGATCTTCTGGGGTGAAGAAAGAACACATCCATTATTCTAATGGAAAGGGGAGACATATTCTCTTTCTATTGCTTTGGAATAAAAGAATTCAAGAGTTAGTTGTACTGATTACTTATAAATTATATTTTTTTAGCGCACATCTTTTTCTTTTATATTTTTATCTGAATTTCGGGTAATCCAAATTTTTTCTTAATCCGAACAGGCACCGGTCCCAATTACTTCGGATTAACGGGCTTCTACTGTATAATAATATACGTAGAAGAATGTTTTGTGATAGCCTCTTTATACTAGTAGTGGGGTTAATAAACCCTCAGGAGGGGTTAAGTTGACCCAAGCGACTTGGTGTCAGTTCGAGGTATTAAATTAATACTGATAGTTAATATATTCAAATTTCACGATGACGAATTCTTCCTAAAGGTACACTTATAATGTCAGATAAAAAAATTTTAAAAAAATTTGAATTCCCTTTTTTTTTTAATTCCTAGGGAAAAAAACGACCCAACCAGCCCCGGTCTACTGCGGACTTTTATAATTTCAAATAAACAATTTCGGAAAATCTTAGTGAAAGGAAAGAGCCACGACTTAAAATTGAGTCTATTAACCGAGTATTCGATTATCCGAGGTGATTACTATCCCAATCATTTCGCTTAATCGAGGTTCTACTGTAATTATTACATCCAACAAAGTAATGCTTCGATGTATAGTAAAAGTATCACACAGTAATGACGCGAAACCACATTAAAGAAATGGAACTGTTTTTTCCATTAAGAGAAATTTAAAAAGCGAGTTAGTGAAAGAAAAGAAGCTATGACTTAAAATTTAGTCTATTAACCGAGGTTTCGATTATCCGAGGTGATTACTATCCCAATCATTTCGTTTAATCGAGGTTCTACTGTAATTATTAAATCCAACAAAGCAATGCTTCCATGTATAGTAAAAGTATCACACAGTAATGACGCGAAACCACATTAAAGAAATGGAACTGTTTTTTCCATTAAAAGAAATTTAAAAAGCGAGTTAGTGAAAGAAAAGAATCCATGACTTAAAATTTAGTCTATTAACCGAGTATTCGATTATTCGAGATTATTACTGTCCCAATCATTTCGTTTAATCGAGGTTCTACTGTAATCATTAAATCCAACAAAGCAATGCTTCGATGTATAGTAGAAGTATGACACAGTAATGGCGTGAAACCACATTAAAGAAATGGAACTGATTTTTCCATTAAAAGAAATTTAAAAAGCGAGTTAGTGAAAGAAAAGAATCCATGACTTAAAATTTAGTCTATTAACCGAGTATTCGATTGTTCGAGATGATTACTATCCTCATCATTTCGTTTAATCGAGGTTCTACTGTAATTATTAAATCCAACAAAGTAATGCTGAGATGTATAGTCAAAGTATCACACAGTAATGACGTGAAACCATATTAAAGAACTGGATCTTATTTTTCCATTAAAAGAAATTTAAAAAGCGAGTTAGTGAAAGAAAACAATCCATGACTTAAAATTGAGTCTATTAACCGAGTATTCGATTATCCGAGATGATTACTATCCCAATCATTTCGTTTAATCGAGGTTCTACTGTAATTATTAAATCCAACAAACCAATGCTTCGATGTATAGTAAAAGTATCACACAGTAATGACGTGAAACCATATTAAAGAACTAGAACTTATTTTTCCATTAAAAGAAATTTAAAAAGCGAGTTAGTGAAAGAAAAGACGCCATGACTTAAAATTTAGTCTATTAATCGAGTATTCGATTATCCGAGGTGATTACTATCCCAATCATTTCGTTTAATCGAGGTTCTACTGTAATTATTAAATCCAACAAAGCAGTACTTCGATGTATAGTAAAAGTATCGCACTGTAATGACGCGAAACCATATTAAAGAACTGGTACTTATTTTTCCATTAAAAGAAATTTAAAAATCGAGTTAGTGAAAGAAAAGACGCCATGACTTAAAATTTGGTCTATTAACCGAGATTTCGATTATCCGAGGTGATTACTATCCCAATCATTTCGTTTAATCGAGGTTCTACTGTAATTATTAAATCCAACAAAGCAATGCTTCGATGTATAGTAAAAGTATCACACAGTAATGACGTGAAACCATATTAAAGAACTGGTACTTATTTTTCCATTAAAAGAAATTTAAAAAGCGATCGGGATGAGGGAGTAGAGTGGGTTGCACAACAATAAAATGCGGAACGGATCTGCGTATTTCGGGAGAGACAGTGGTGTTAAGGTGGCAAATGATCTCTCCCCTCCCCTCCTCATCATCCCCGCATTCCGGAGGAGGCGGCCGCCCATTGGCTGGTAATGGATGGGGGCAGGTGGCCGGGAGCGCGGGCCCGAATCCCTCGGGAGTCCCGGAACGAGGCAGTGATGGAGCGATCGCCTCTCCGACTCATGGAGGGCATCATTTACTCCGCCTTCACTTTCGGAAAAACGGGAGCGCTCTGCTTCTTCCTCTTCTTTATTCTTTTCACAAGGGAGAATTCCCTCCCCATTATTTTGTGTAGAGGCAGAGCGATACAGAGGAAACTAAGGCGGTGGTCTTCGAACGCGCGTGCCACGAGTAATCCTTGAAAGTGTAGTATTGGCAACTATATCTATATTGAAAGTGTGTTTAATAGAATTTCGATTTCGCGTCTTTTCATTTATATGTCGTTTTAGGTCACTTGAAAGACGTATAAACAGTGCTTTACTGCTTATAATTACTAATATAATAGCCCATATCTGTCTCTCGGTAACGCTCTGACGTCACCAGCAATAAAACTCTCGCCATAGCACTGCGAGACTTTAAACAGTATTATTTCATTGTTAGAGAACCTCAATTTCAGTCATTTTAAATTTAAAAGAGTAATTGTCGTCTAATTACAAATTTAATAGCTCTAAATTAGTGAAATAAAATTTACTATCGATTGATATAAAATTTATCTCGCTATGATCAAGAGTTCCCGAGAAATTTTAAATTATATTAACCATATATTTCAAATTAATTTCCGTTTTTTAATAGAAAGTAGTAAATTACGTCAGTGGTATATCATGCGCGTGATATAGTTTGGACGCCACGATGCATCTGATTATTGATTGCAATCGTGATGATATAATTGTTAATATTTTTTGGCAACGCTTGACAAGCAGAGAAGTGCTTTGTTCTGATTAGAATTTCAGAAAAGAATTCCTTTGAAATTTTAACTTTTAACTTACGTTTGACAAGCTGAGAATTTCATGGTTATCGAATTATAATAAAATTGTTGAACAACGAAAAATACTTCACACGGAATGTTGTTTACCAAGAGGTTTTTTGAATAAAGAAATATGTAAATAAAAAATATTTCCTGTCATGAAATATATGTTTATTTTATTTGTTTTCTATCAATGTTAAACATTTCTCTTGCATATATATATATATCTATTTAAACACGTCAGATTTGACGGGAAATCTCTGGAATGAAGAGGCAATTTGCACCCGTCATACCATGACGGGTGATTTTCTAGTTAATAAATAAGCAGTAAGTAATTATAATACACGATGTTATGATAATCAGAATTTAAAAAAAATAATTTACAGAATAATAATTATAAGTAATTTTAATAAACAAGCAATATATAGTAGCTTGATTATAACAATTGTATATTACGTCTTCAAACTGAACAATTTCTAAAGTATTTAAAGTTTTTCAAAAAGCGAAAACTTCTTCATTGCATGCTTAATTGAATGCATTGTGCAGCAATAAAGGCCTCGAGTGAATGCGGGAAGACCTTAAAAAATTAATCATTGAAGGATCACTGAAGACACGATGTACAAACGTATTTAACTGACAAAAACAATGCAGAAATACAAACAATTTTTAAATTTGACTTCGAATTAACCAACATAAAACAATATTGTTCCAAAAATCGTTCTGTGGGTGTATGGTGCAAACAGTCCAACGCGCAGGATAATGGAGAATGAAGGTTTATCACAAATATACACAGGTAACAGGATCAATAGATCTTGCACAGATTAGCAACGCAAACAGACAACAATTCACAGGTAATAACAGTGACAGCACTTTCGATAGCGCTCAAATCACCAGCTTCCTAGCTCACACTGCAGACGAAACTCCAAAGTCGTTCCAGTCGATCAACAACACTACTCAACATCTCTAGGCGTCTAACAGCTTACTAGCTCACACAGCGGATAGAACTCCAAAGAGAGATTCCAAAGTCGTTCGCACTCGAAGGCGATCCCAGTCGATCAACACGTTCAAAGTCGATCAACATTCACTCACTCCGTGATCCAAGAACACTCCTTATATAGTCTCCCCGAAAGACCGTAACGTCACATAGAATCATCTAGTATACATTCAAGCGCATCTCTTCTCCTAATAGAGATATCGAGAAAATTCCAGCACTTTTGAGATCCCATATTTCGTCGCTAATTTGTCGCTAAGGTCAAGGGTCCAGGCCCGGCTGCTATCAGTATCCCATACTTACCTTTGTAAAACTCTCTTCCCAACCATAAGACTCACATTGCTGTGAAGCGACTTTCCATGTTTGTAACAATAGGGTAATAGGGAATTCAAGGGAGCAAAGAAATTTAATACTAAATGAAAACTTTCGAATCAACAAAGTACACCCATTAATACCTTTCAAGTTCACTACAAATTTCTAAATTTATTTCAAAAATGAGTATTAAACATGTAGCTGATCATAAAAATGTAAAGGGAAAAAAATTGGCATTTTTTATTTTCAAGAAATTTGTTGTTTCTCAGTGGAACCAATGAACGGTAACGGGCTATTTTTCTTCCGAATAAGTTATCATCAAAATGCAATTTAAATTATGTATTTAATTTATAAGTATACGCGAGTATTCAGGATATTCAACCTTCATAAAATTCAATATTACTTTTTAAGATTCAATTTTAAAAAATATCAATTTGTGCAAGAACCCTCATCATTTTGTTTCTCTTAGAGATCAAAAGCAATTTAGCTCTTGCAATGCCAATATCTTTGCGAATATTAACGGTATTGAACTGGAATTTTTATATAAGTTGGCCTATATATCGGGATCTTAAGTTATGGAAGAAAAATGACGCTACATTTCGCCCATGCGCAGTAAAAAAATGTTCAATGTGGGTTTCACTACAAAACCAATGAACGCGAAAAGGTGTTAAAGTAAAGCTTTCCTAAGCAACAACCCCTAAATAGTGGCTACATCTCTCAACGGCCACTATTGCTTGGAACGAAAGTTTTCATCCATATGTAGCAACTATTTAAAAATTTCGGCTAGCTCTAAAAGAAAATAAATAAACAAAGACAAAATTGATTTGGGGAAAAACAAAGTTACTTTTAAACTATTTTTAATTAACAAATAAACAGTCACTACACAAAAGACACTTCACATTACACAAAATTAATATTTACAGTAAATAAAAATAGTTATAATTAATGTTACAAACGGGGGGCAATAACTCAATCCCAGACAGGGAAATGTCCATCGTCCAACTAATGAATATCATGGCGAATATACTCAGCAAGAGAGGTGGCGCTGCAATCGTCCAATGGGATCGTTACACATAGACATAGTGTAAAAATAAACCCTAGAAACAGCCACTCGGAGCTCTCCGAAGGGCAGGGGTGGTCACCGTTCAATTTCAATGAAATCTATTCCTTTCATATCCCTGACTTAGGGCGTTCCATTCAGGAAAAGGGGGGAGGGGGAGGAAGTCTATAAAAAACAAAATCAATCATCCCTTCTCCTATTTGGTTTAGTTTAGTTATATTAACGTCCCTTTTCGAAGCAACACGAGGGCTATTTTGGGACGGACCTCGTAAATTTGAACCACGGTCAGATGACGAGGACGACACCTGGGCTGGCACCCCCTCTCCAAACTTCCGCGCCACAGCAGCGGGAGAGCGTTTGGCCGCTACGTATGATTTAGCGTGCAACGGGCCCCATACACGGCGGATCTTCAGTGGAATCGGGTGTCGAATCTGGAACCCTCCGGCCCCAAGCCGAGGCCTTACCACTAGGCCACCGCGACCTTTCTTCCTATTGGGAGAGGAAAGCGAGCCGTACTTACATAACATCACTAACACGTCCCCGTGCCTAGAGGCCTAACCTAGGCTGAGTCTCAGGCCTAACGCAGCCCCCCCCCCGAACAACTTTATTGAAATCTAACAAAAAAATTTATACAAAATGAAATTTACAGATGAGGTACAGTTTACATTTATGTATTCTGGATGACAACACATTATTTTAATATTTACGGAAATTAATCATCAATTAATCTATTAAATTTTGGTTCCATACGTGTGGTGGGCCTCTGATAGAGAATTTGAGGGGAAAAAATCGATTTGAACGTCCCATAAAATTTCTAATAATTAATTACAAATTTAGACTAACTAGAGGTCGTCCAGCTGTCGAGATTCGACCGTAATTCATTAAATTTTTAAGTTTGAACGTTATTGAGTTTCTTTTGTCAAAGAGTATACCTCTTTAATCATTGCATACAATTTTTTTCAATTTTGATCTATTACGTCAGCTGCGAGCATGTATAAATACATCATTATGAATTAATTTTCGAACTTTAGTCGATGCTCGTTATAACGACCACACATTATAAAGGCCATTCCATTATAACGACCAGTGATAAAATCCCCAACTGTGTTTCCCTATGCACTGTGTTATTTTACTTCCGGAATAACGACCCTACAATGTCGTCTAATCCCAATACAACGTCCGAATTCAGCGAACACTCTTCCCGGTATTTTTCCGAAAAGAACATGTTTCTAAACGTAAATGACCTTGATTATAGTATTGCCAAGCTCCGTAGATGTAGAGTATTCAGTGTTGCAGTTCAACTTTGACGGGGGGGGAATTACCACTCGCCACAGCGCGGAAAATAGAATAGCCTAGAATTTTTTTAAAAAAATTTCAAGTGCTATTGAGACTTTAAAATGTTTTCTGAAAGACAGAACATTATTTATCATCTTTAACTGAAATGGAAAATTATGTTTTACAAAATACACATATGCGGAAAAGACGAACGGCCATTTCTGATTTTTTCTTTAGAAAATAAATGTTTTGTAAGTATATAAACCTTTATTTTCTACTTTAAAATCTGTTTCAGAAATATATTTTTAATTGATATAATTTTATTTTTAATACCAATGATAAAAAAATAAGTTGAGTATTTAGTTGGAATCTCTTTAAAGATCGTCTATTTATATGGAACTGCTGATCGCGCATGTGTACAGTTTTTAATTATATCCACTATAACGACCACTCGTTATAAAGATCTTTTGCTGTGGAACGCAGAGGGTCGTTATAACGAGCGTCAACTGTATTTGAATAATACGAACGATAGAAAAAATGAGGTATAGCTTGGTTAAGTCATATTTAAAAACAATAACGCGTTTTTTGACATTTCCTTGGGGTTTTTTTTATTGCTATACTGGCCAGGTTTCGCCAAGGCTACACAGTTAATTTGCCTATCTTTTTCAAATTATATAAAAGTTAAATAAAAAATAAGGGTTTTTTATAAATAATCTAAATAAACTCCCTCTTGGAGCGGATTTCACTGCGGAGGGATTAAATCAATTACAAATCATCCACTCCGCATTTACTCCGCTAATTTTTTACAGTGTATTGTTGCAAAAATCTTTCCGTGGTGTATGGTGTGAACAGTCCAACACGCAGGATAATGGAGAATGAAGGTTTATTTACAAATATGGAGGAAAACACTTCGCACAGATTACCAATGTAAATAGACAACAATTCACAGGTAATAACAGTTCAGCACTTTGAGATTTAACAGCACAAACAGTCAGCAAATAACTAGTAACGACAATAACTGCACTTTCAATAACGCTCAGCTCACCAGCTTCCTAGCTCGCACTGCAGAAGAAACTCTCAAGTCGTTCCCAATGGATCAACACTACTCCGTCATCCAAGCGCTCTCCTTATATAGTCTCCCCCGGCAGGCCGTGACGTCACATGGAATTATCTAGTATATTCAAGCGTATCTCCTCTCCTAATAGAGATATCGAGAAGATTCCAGCACCTTTGAGATCCCATATTTCGCCGCCAAGTCGCCAAGATGGTCGCCAAGTTTGTCGCCAAGGTCAGGGGTCCAGACGTGGCTGTTGTCCGTCATCTCATACTTATCCCTGTAAAACTCTCTTCCCAACCAGAAGACTCACATTGCTAGGAAGAGACTTTCTATGTTTGTAACAGTATGAACGTAAACAATGAATGTTTTATTTTATTTAATTTAATGTATTTGTAGCACATATTAAACATAAATTTTATCTTTCTGCACTCCTTCTCCATGTGATCTTTAACTGTGCCAAATCTCGACCTCCTCCGAGCGCACAATGTGCTTAAAAAGGGGTACAAAGTTTTTTCTTCGCGTATTAATGTTTAGATAAGTAAAAGATATCTAAAATAAATAAGTTCTAATTTTTAGTACACAAATAAAAGTGTTTCTCCAAACAGTTTATATTAAAATTATTGACAATTTCACTTCAACTTATCGCTCGACACGTTGTGCGTTTTTCTTGTGCTCAAGTCATGTTTTCAGATTAAGCAGCTTCAACTCCGCATCAATTCACCAGGGTTCAAAATTACGGTCTCCATTCCAAAGCAGCCTCCGTTTGATTCTAAAAAAGAGTATATATTAGTTTAGTTATATTAATTAACGTGCCGTTATGAAGTAACACGAGGCCTATTTTGGGACGGGCCTCGTCATTTTGAACCGCGGTCAGATGACGAGGATGATACCTGAGATGGCGTCCCCCTCTTCAGGCTTCCGCACCACACCAGCGGGATGAAATTTAACCCGCTACGCATGGTTTAGAGTGCAATCAGGGCTGGATTAAGCAATGTAGGTGCCCTTAGGCAATGCAAGTTTTGGGGTCCCTTGTCGCTTTACCAACCTCCAAATTTTTTGTTGATTTTAATTTATTCTGAATAAGCAGTTTTAACCCTCTGATTCCTAAGACCATTGGAATAGAGAGATCTCAAAATATGGGAACGCCCGAGTTTCTCTTTCAAAGATAACGGAAATTCACTTCTCCTCTCAAAAACCGCAATGACAGCTGGCATTGCCCGAATTCTAAGAACAGCCGCCCCTGTTCCCCAAACCCTTCTCGGCGAGCCACTCTAACGACGAAAGCGCGCGCTGCGGGTGTGAAATCAATCACACTTAACGAAAGGGGGTGAAAACTTCTTGGTGATATTCGGACGTCCACAGTCTTTTGCTTGAAGGGACGTATGGGAAGGTCCCGTATCGATAAATTTTGAAAATATAACAAAACATTTAACTGTGGGCCATTTTCAAGAGAATTGTTTTCAGTATCTCGCTTTTAAAAAAAAAAATCTAAATCTGAAAACAATTTTAAACAAAATCGGAAAAAAAAATTCTGAAACTTTTTCTACATAGCTAAATACTATCTTATTATAGTAAGACGATTTTTTAAATAATAAAGCAATACATTTTTTAGAATTATAAAACAATATTAGAACTAGCAGATGGTAATCGATACTTGATGCCAATTTGAATAAATTCGAATACCCGGTCATTTTTTAAAATTAAATTAAAGGCCAAAATTAAATACCGAGGTGAAAACTTGAGGCCCCCTAAAGTTGCGAGGCCCATAGGCAGTTGCCTACTTTACCTATTTAGTAATCCGGCCCTGTGTGCAATGGGCCCACACGCATGGCTGATTTTGAGTGAAATGGAGTTTCGAGCCTGAACCTCACTGGCTCCGAGTCCGGATCTCACTATCTCCGAGCACGGACCTCACTGGTTCCGAGTCAGGACCTTACTGACTCCGAGTCCGGACTTCACTGGCTCCGAGTCCTGACCTCACTGGCTCCGAGTCCTGACCTCACTGGCTCCGAGGCCGGGACCTTACCACGTGGTCACCGCTGGTTGTAATCTAACTAAACTTTACTAAGCCAATCTCTGTATCTCAAGCGTGTATTTACGTTTTTAAACTTTTAAACTCTTGGTGTGTTTTTTATTAGACTCGGTGTTTGCGTGTTTTGACTTTTTGACCCTTGCTTTTTGGAAATGAACTTTAAATTTTAAAAAAAAATACGGCTTTTGGTGTCATAGTGTGTCTTAAAGTTTTGTGATTATGTGTTTTCGTTTTTAATTATATATACGTTTGCATAAGTTTTATGATTTTATGCATTCTCTGTGGTCTACTTTTTGCTTTCTAAGGCATATATATATTTTTTATTTACTCATTGTGACTTTTGTTCTTTGTGTGTTTGTCAGCACTCTGTAAATGGAGTTTTCTCTGTAGTGAGCTTTTCTTTAAATAAATAAATAAATAAAATTTATGAAAAAATCTAAGAATACTTTAAAAAGTTATTATTGTAAATCTTTATCAGATTCAGCTTCAAGGCTTAAAAATTTTTCAGCGTATTTCCTTATACTTTTTAACGCTATAAAAATTTGTATTCATATATTTACCAATCGCTTTACTTGCCTATTCGTTGGCTATGGCCTCAAAATATTTGCTTAAAGCCACGAGTTTGACCTGCTTGAGTGAAACCGTACCAAGACATCAAAATCTCTCTTATGAAACGCAACGCGGAAATAGCCGAGCGGTTTATCCCCCGATCCCACTTTATTCACTTAAAAAAATTAATTCAAAGTTAAAATCCGTTATTTAAAAATCCGCGAGCCGTCAAGAGCGTGGAAAATTGCCCGAGCTACAGTAGCGAGCGATTAAATAAATAAGAGGGGTTGGGGAAAGGGGCCGAAATTGAATTATAATTCCCAACTGCTTTATTGCTGAGAGTCGCGATCTGATAGGGCCCTCGGCCCCGGGAATAAAAACCCGGCCAGATCGTCCTTCCCGGCAGATAGCGGGCGATTTATTCCGGGAGATGCAATCGGGGCCGTTTTACGATCCCTTCCTCCGTCCTTATCGGGCCCTTTATGGCCCTCCATCCCGGACTCGAGGGCACGATCATGCAGCGGAATTAAAAGACCGCTCCGAATAAACATCCGATTTTTCAATTCTGCTTGGTCCGGGAGGGGACGGGGATGGGCAGATTCGCCGGATTCGAATGATATCCCATTTGCATATACATTTGTACACTGATACGAAACACGCTTCTTGGTATGCAGTGGATGATTTCGTAGTGGTTGGCGGGTCTTTGTTTCGATTTATTAACCCTCTCGCTGGTATGGGCATTTTACTCGCTCCCGATTTCGTATGACAGGACTACTGTGGGCCTGTAAATACATTCGACTAGAAATGGAATAAAACTACATCGCGTTTAGGGATAGATTTAATTTGTCAGAATATCGTCTACTTTTGAGGTTAAACTGAGAATATTGGGGACCGACCGATTACAGTTTGACAACCACCAATGTTGAAACTAGAGCTCACGAATGTCACCTGAGGGCGCTGCGAGCTGTTCCCAGGTTTCTATATTATATTGTAACCCTCGCTCTGATGACTTCTTGTTGTGTTTTTGTCCTGTGCTTGTCTTGTGCTGAGTGTGTTATGGGTACTTACGTATTAACGCCACCGAGGCTACAGATTGGCGGTAATGCGCCAATAAAGAGCAATCTTGTTTACAAAAACCGCCAAATTGGCGGCACTTAAAAAACCGCCAAATTGGCGTTAATACGTAAGTACAAAAACCGACAAATTGGCGGCAATTAAAAACCGCCAAATCTGTAGCTGCGGTGGCGTTGGCGGCACTTAAAAACCGCCAAATTGGCGTTAATACGTAAGTACAAAAACCGCCAAATTGGCGTTAATACGTAAGTGCAAAAACCGCCAAATTGGCGTTAATACGTAAGTACAAAAACAGCCAAATTGGCGCCACTTTAAAACCGCCAAATTGGCGTTAATACGTAAGTACAAAAACCGCCAAATCTGTAGCCTCGGTGGCGTTAATACGTAAGTACCGTGTTATGTGTTGGTCTTCTATGTTTACATCAATAAATTTTATGTGGCTTACAATAGGAGTATGTCTGACACAGCAGCGAACCCAGGGGGGTGGCTATCGGGCTGCAGCCCCCCCCCCAGAGATAAATCAGAATACTTGATTTTATTTAAAATCACTAGTACAACTGTTTGTTCTTAATTTCCCTTTTTTAAAAAAAAATAATAAAATCTAGACAGCATTGCTTTCTGGCTTACAGGCTCGAAAATATTCCTGCTTTTCTAGCCATTCCACTTGTACTTGTAACGTTGACGTGGTCGAAAACATTTTTTGGCTAGTTATTTCATTGTATTTTTTATTAAATTATCGAAAGTATTGTACTGTTCTTTATGATTCTTATTGTCAGGTGAGTAAAATCTGTAAAGTTAAAGTGTTTTGGTTTACATAAGCCATGAGGTTTGACATTCGTCACGACGATAAAAAATTTTTATAACCTCCGGGCGCCGCGCGCCGACCAATTTCTGGGGTGGGGACTGGTCTGGCATGTTGCCTACGAGTCCTTTACTAACAGATAAGCGAACTAAATGAAATTAATACGAATTGTGTATTTACGAATATTAGAGTTTGCGAAGTTTTGGTGCAGAAACCTGGGATTCCGGTTCTTTAGATTTTCAAGACGAATTGAATACTTTAAGTAGTTAAGATGGATATTGAATCTTTGTTAACAGTTCGCTTACCTGTCATTAAAGGATTCGTAGGCAACAAGTCAGACATACTGCAATCGTTAGCCACATAAAATTTATTGATGTAAACATAGAAGACCAACACATAACACACTCAGCACAAAACAAGCACAGGACAAAAACACAACCATCGGGAGTGTTCTCCCCTAAACTTTCTCTTATACTCCCCCAAAAAGGTTCTGTTCCCCCTCCCCCCGCGTGGATAAAAAAAATTCGAACCTACTGTAACCCAGAATCCAATGACTATCAGAAGGTTTTTCTTCGTAGATTATAGCGATTGTAAAATATTTAGGTAAAGAATCAAATTCAAAGAGAACTGCTAGTTCCACTCTTGCCGGCTCAAGGACAAAGTGACGTAATTCTCTCCATAGCTTCCGCGTGTAGAGAGATGGCCACCAGTGCGCAATACGCATGCGCATGGAGAATCGGATTTAAAGAATTGAATATGCAATTTGAACACCTTTTTTTCAACCGATTGGAACGAAATTTAGGCACAGATCTATAATTAATGTTAACAACCGTCATACCAATTTTTATTTATCTAAGCCAAAGGGTTCAGGAGATACAATTTTTACAAGTATGCGATTATACAGTCCGATAGACAGTCAACACTTCAACGGATTTTGTCCAAAATTCGATACGGACCTACATTCATGATGATAAAACTGTGTACCAAATTTTATCCATCTGGCTATTCCAGTTTTTGAGTTATAGTGTTCACATGAACGCGGACAGACAGATTTTGTCCAAAATTTGACAGAAACCTACAAATTATGTGTCAAGATCACATACCAACTTTCATCCCCGTCCTCCTAAAAGTTCGCAGTGATCGTGTTACAGACATCGTAGACAGACAGACAGATTCGGGGCCAAATTGTGTTTTTTCGGACCTGGGAGGTCCGGGGAGGTTGATTCAATACTTTCTAACATTGTATACCTGTATGCGAGAAAGAAAAGCATGATGTCATCCAGGGTTTCCAGATCAAAATAGCAAAATAGTCCAAAACGCTCTTAAAAAATAAGGCCAAATATGAAATTTTCATGTAAAAGCACGCACTCACCCCTATTTTCGTTATAAGAAAAGCACTCTCCTTCAAGAAAAGGAACACTAGATTGACGCATGCGTGATACTGTTCTCTGAGGGTATTTTGCAAAAGAAAAAAATAAAAAGAATTCTGTTCTTGTCGGTCAGAAATACGAAACGTTCTAGCGAAATTCATCAACCTTGTTAGGGCCGTTCAAATATTACGTAAGTATGTTTTGGTATTTTGACCCCCTCCCCTTGTCAGCAAAAATAAGCAACAGTAACCTCTCTTATAATTACGTAAGCAGAACTACAACCCCCCGTTCTTTTTTACAAACGTATAACAGTAATAATCTAATATAAAAATTTTAGGACTTAATCAAATAAAAAACCTAACCTGGCTTAAAATGAAAAAAAATGTACGTTTAATTTCCATAATTTTCAAGTTTAAGCCTTACAAAAATAAGTTTAATTTTCTTTAAATTTAACTTTTTTTCAAATTTAATTTTTAAAATTAAATTATTTGTGCAGTTACAGAGATTTCGGAAATAAAGTGATTTTAATGTCTTACGTAAGTATCACCATACTCCCCTCCCCTTTGTCAGCAAATATAACAACGTAAACCCTCCCCCACTTGTGCTTACGTAATATTTGAATGGCCCCTCAGGGAAAAAACGTTCTATATTATTTTTCAATGTTCAAAAATTTATTAGAAAAAATTATATGTTAAGAATCGCTCTAAAAGTCTTAAGGAAAGATTAAGCCCGTCGTCGCGCATAACACGTTCGGCGTTTTTGTGCCCGTACGCCCGGCATCGTATGTCATAGGTTCGGCTTTTTTGTACCTGTACGGTCGGTGTCACATGTCATAGGTTCGGCTTATTTGTACCTGTACAATCGGTGTCCAATGTCATGCGACGAAGAGAAAAATTGTATGGTTTAAAGTTAATTCGTCGTTACTTCCACTCCTCTTTATATTCCGCGATTATTTTTTGTATTTCTGAATATTGCTAAGAGATGGCGCAAGTAGTCCTACTTTCTTCATGTTCTCGTAGTGAGATTTCCCGCCCAGAATGGAAATCATAATCATTTCGTAATTTCTGTAGTAAAAAAATGCTTTTATGGGGTCGGAAATTCGAAAAAAAATCAGACCTGCGAAGGGTTACGATAGCTAAAATAAAAACACCACATCAAAGTAAAGACCTTTGTCCAAAATCAACAGCCATGCAGTAGAATCAAGTGCAACAATCCTCCGACTTTGGGTCCAAGACTCTGCCACCAAACCATAGCTGCATCATTCAGCAGTTAGGGAAAGAATCCATCGTCTTTAATTTCAGTTTAAAAGTGACCGGAATTCGAGGTGAATTTTTATATTTCAAACCACTTTCAGCGTGTTAGTGTAAGCTGAAATATCGCCAAATTGTTACATTTTTTCCTATCAGAGGTTCTTCGACTTTTTTCATTGGAGATTCCTCCTCAGAAGGAGAAAAAAAATCCCTATTTCTTTTCCATCTGAAAAATTTTCTTGATAAGACAAATCTCGGAAATACACACACGGCAATGATTAGTGGCAACCTAAATTGACAATCAGAGAAAAATCACACGGCGTTATCATTAGACCTCATTAAATAGTCCTAAATATTATACTAATGTATTAAAAGCAATTTATGTATCTTTAAACAAAGTTCAGTTTAAAACACGAGAAATCGATATTCTTTGTAATGAAACTTTATTAAGACGAAAATTTGAAAAATATCATGCGTAATATAATGCGTAATGCTTCGTAGATATTGCGTATCTAAGAAGCGTAGATTCTCTTATTACGTCATTCAAAGGTGTTTCGATAGCTCATAGCTTTTTACATGCCACCATCTTCAGTTGACGTTTACCATAATGTCTTGTCCTCACACCGTACCCCAAGACTGAGTCTCGGAATATACAGGGTGTCCGAGAATTATTGGAGACAAAAAAAAATAACTAGGAATGATGCGTTGCACCGATGTTTCGTATTACTAACACGGCTCCTAAAGTTTTATTTCACAACACTGTTTATTCTTAAATCCGATGTGATGGAGCTAGGTGTTGTCTGGTGCGTATTTCTGATGTCTGATGCGTACTTCTGTGATCTGATGCGTATTTCTGTGGTCTGATGAGTATTTATGTGGTCTGATGCGTATTTCTGTCGTCTGATGCGTATTTCTGTGGTCTGATGCATATTTCTGGAGTCTGATGCGCATTTCTGTGGTCTGATGCGTATTTCTGTGGTCTGTTGCGTATTTCTGGGGTCTGATGCATATTTCTGGGGTCTGATGGTGGTTTACCATAGTGTCTTGTCCTCACGGCATACCCCAGGACTGATACTCGGAATATACACAGTAAAGCACTGTTTATTAAGTTTCTCATTTATACGGCGTTTACATTTATACGTCGTTTCCTCGCAGTCCCGATTCATTACTATTTATCCACCTTCCTTTAAAAACGCAAGAAGAACTTCAAACTTATTTCTTTTGTCAAAAGAGTAGTGAAAAAACATTCAATGAATTTAATTCGGTTCATTATGATGTACTTAACACTCACAAAACCTCAGAAGGCGGTTGAAAATTTTCTTAATCAAACGCCTACCTGCATGAACATAAATTGTATGCGATATGTAGAATTAGTAAACAAGATATAATATTCCTCACTTTTATGATAAATGCTTAATTTTAAAACTTAATTGTTGATCTACATACAATGTAGTATTACACTAGTACTATCTTTAAAAAAAACTTTAAAATTAATACTTTAAAATGAATTTGCATTAATGGCATTAAATTTGTAATAATCAAAGTTGTTTAATAAAATTTCGATTGTGCGTCTTTTCATTTATACGTAGTTTTACGTCAGCCAATTGAAAGACGTTTAAACGGGGCTTCGCTGCAATTAACCTCCCTCGCCCAAGTCCCAACCCCATTTCACCAACAGTGGAATAAAATCGATCCCCCCTTTTTTCCTGTGAGAAGCTTCATTTTTTATCTATTATACTAAAATTATTTTGAACAAATTTTATTAAATAAAAATTTTGTTCAACATGCATCCGACACATGCATGAATAGCAGATATTCAGTACCAACCAGTTACGGTCTGATCTTTAATCTGCACAGATAATAAATCGGCCAATCTCTGCTCTTCCGCATCCCAGAATTGTGTTAATCTGAGTTCTCACACTGCTTTTATTGCCCGACCAACAAGCCAATTCAGAACGGATTGGTGTCCCTCCCCCCCAAATTCGCTTCGCCTTCTGTCCTCGACCCATAAAGAACATTTCATTACCTCCCCCTTCCCCACCCCCACGACGAGACCACATAGAAATTGGCCACGCAGCGAACATGGCAGAAAATAATTCCGCGCCGTAGATCTGATAACTCGCGATCCCGATTCAGCGTTCATTGGTCGCGTCTCATCTCCAGATCCACCGCTGATAGATCCGCCGACTCAGATGGACTCATCTGGAAATGAATAGATAGCGCTCATCGAGTCCATCCCGGCTGCCAGAAGAGACGCTCAGTCTATCGGCCAAATTAAAATTAAAATATTGATCAATTCAATGAATGTATCAAGGGCGATTGTTGAAAGTTACCAACGAGTACAAATCCATCAAAATTTTAGGTAATTCAGAATAGTAATGGCATACAGAATATTATGAGGATGAGTATAATGCAGAATATTATGAGGATGGACTCATCTGGAAATGAAAGATAGTGCTCATCCAATCCATCCCGGTTGCCAGAAGAGACGCTCAGTCTATCGGCCAAATTAAAATTAAAATATTGATAAATTCAATGAATATAACAAGGGTGATTGTTGAAAGTTAACAACGAATACAAATCCATCAACATTTTAATTAATTCAGAATATTAATGGCATACAGAATATTATGAGGATGAGTATAATGCAGAATATTATGAGGATGGACTCATCTGGAAATGAAAGATAGTGCTCATCGAGTCCATCCCGGTTGCCAGAAGAGACGCTCAGTCTATCGGCCAAATTAAAATTAAAATATTGATCAATTCAATGAATGTATCAATGGTGATTGTTGAAAGTTACCAACGAGTACAAATCCATCAAAATTTTAGTTAATTCAGAATAGTAATGACATACAGAATATTATGAGGATGAGGATAATGCAGAATATTATGAGGATGGACTCATCCGGAATAGATGCTTTGCTCATTGAGTCCATTTCCGGTTTGCCAGAGGGCCGGCTCAGTCCATCAGCCCAATTAAGATTAAGATCTTTATCCAGTAGATGTATCAGGGGTGATTTATTTGAAGTTACCAGAATTTACAAGATCCAAACTCAAAATTTTAGTTAATTCAGAATGGTAATGGCGCCATATAATATTATGAGGGATGAGGATTAATGCAGGGAGCCATGAGGGATGGAGCTCTAAAATTAATAGATAGCGCTCATCAGGTCATCCAGTTTGCCGAAGAGGGCCTTTCCGGAGAGTCACTCGGTCAAATTAAAGAATTAAAATGACTTAGTCAGTTCCATTGATGAAGGGTGGTGAGAGATTTGCAGGTACAAATCAAATTTTACATTCAGAATACCAATGATAGCACAAGTCAATGCTTAGGGATGGGGATAGTGCAGGTCTTGGGGATGGACTCATCTGGAAATGGAATAGATAGAAGCTCGACTCGAGGTCCATCCGGTTTGCCAGAGGACGTGCTCAGTCTATCCAGCCCGATTAAAATTAAGATGATGATCAGTTTAGTAAGATGTGACGGGGTGATTGAAGTTACTTGGCTTGGTACAGATCCATCAAAGATTTTAGTTAATTCAAATTAATGTGGCCATACAGATATTATAGGGATGGAGTATATTGGCGGATTATTGCAGGGATGGACCTCCGTGGAATGAGAAGACCTCATCCAGTCATCCAGTTTTACCAGGAGGACCGCTCAGTCCCTCCATTGGGAATTAAAAGATGCAAATATTACAGTAAATTCCAATGAATGAGAGGTGATTGTTGAAAGTTAGCATCTTGAAGATACAAGTCATCAGCATTTTAGGTAGATTCCAGAATATTGTGGCATACAGAATAGCCGCAGGGATGAGTATAGTACGGAATATTATGAGGGATGGACTCTCTACCGATAGAAAGTATTAGTGCTCATCAAGGTCCATCCCGGTTGCCCAGAAGGGCCGCTCCAGTCCACAACTCGGCCAGAATTAAAATGTGTCCAAGTTCCAGTAAGATACAACAGGGTGATTGGTGAAGTTAAACAGGCAGATTCGATGCATCAACGTTAATTCAGGATACAGGAGATGTGTGCGGAATGTAGGGATGGGTATAGTACAGGAATGACCTTGGGGATCATCTAGATGGATGAAATCATATAAAAGTTACCCAGCAGGTACAGTCCAATAAAATTTTTGAATTTAAAATTTAAGAATAGTAATGACATACAGATATTGCAGGGATGATGCAATGGTGAGGGATGTACTGCATGCAGGAAATGAATACATTAAAAGCGCTCCATCAAGGTCCATTTCCAGTTGCCAGAACTTGCTCAGTCCATCATTGGAATTAAAATTGTGATGAATTCAAGCCAAGATATAACAGGGTGATTGTTGAGAGTTAACAGCAGATACAAATCCAATCCAACATTTTAATTAAGATTCAGAATATTAATGGCATACAGGAGATAAACAGGGATGAGTACTGGGGCTCCTTATGAGGGGATGGATCTCATCTAAAGATGAATAGATAGCGCTCATCAGGTCCATCCCTTGGGAAGGGGCCCACAGTCTATCGTGATTAAAATTAAAATATTGATCCGTTCAATGAATCATCAGTAGATTTGTGCGAGGATTAAACAGCAGATACAAATCCCATCAGCATTTTAGTAATTTTAGAATACAGGAGATATTGGCACGGAATATTGCAGGACAGGTATAATGGAATATTATGAGGGGATGCTCGACTCAGGTAAGATGGAATGGCACTCTCAAGACCATCCCAGTTTACTTGAAGGGCGCATGCCCAGTCCTATCCGGCCAAATTAAAGTGGAAATATCGATCCAGTTCAGTAGATACTTATCCAGGGCGATTTATTTGAAGTTGCCAGGTGATCCATCAAAATTTTAGGTAATTCAGGAATGGTAATGACTTTACGAGAATATTACGGAGGATGGTATAGTAGCATAATTGTGGGATGGACTCTGCTGAGGAAATGAATAGATGCGCTCCATCGAAGGTCCGTCACAGGTTTGCCAGAAGGAACGCCTGTCTATCTGGGGATTAAAATAGTTGATTCCAGTTCAATAGATGTAACAAGGTATTTGAGGTTCAGCGATACTAAATCCATCACATTTTATAATTAGATACAGAATATTTGGCAACAAGAATGGATTATGGGATAGGTATGAATGCGAGAATATTATAGAGGAGTGCTACTCATCAGGATAGAATGAATAGCTCATCAGGGTCAAATTCCAGTTGCATGAAGGCACAGTCCTATCAGGCCAAAAATTAAAAGAATAAATCACAGTCAAATTCAATGAATGTATCAGGGCGATTTGTTGATATTCCAACGAAGTTCAAATCCATCAAATTTTGCGAGCTAATTCAAATAGAGCCCGCCTCAGGAATGTACTTGAGGGATGAGTATATACAAGAATATTTAGCGAGGGTGGACTCATCAGGAAATGAGACAGATGCGCTCCATCAGATCCATCCAGTTTGCCAGAGAGTTGACTATCCTCTCGGCCAAATTAAAATTAAAATATTGATCAGTTCATAGATGATGTACAAGGGTGATTGGTGAGAGTTCAACGCAGAAGTTTGAAATCCATCAAAATTTTAGAGTGGTGAGAATATGTAATATATATATATAGATAAAGGCGATCCTCTTCGATACAGGCGTAGTTATTCAGACTACCTGACTTTATTCAGTTAGTTGTGAGTATTAGTACAAGTTAATAAGATAGACATGCACTATAGCAACCCGATTAGAAATTAGAGGTAGCTCAAGGGCTCGATCTTTGCAAGGCCAGAATTAGATGTTAAAACAAAGGGGACCTAACAATGCCTGAAGAACTTTAAATGCGGAGGGACTTCCAGAAAGGAGCTCATGATTCTAGAGTTACAGTAAAAGTGTGGTTCTTAAATTTGAAGTAGAATTAATTAAAGAGAGTAGCGTTGCAAATAATTAATTTTAAGAGCAATATACAATTAAATCATTACTATATATGTATATATGAAAGATGAACTCAATCAATATTTTAAACTATCCACGTATTTTGTAGATTCAGGAATATATTAATATAGTACACGTGGGTACATAGATATTTTCAATCAATTAAGTTCTTAAAAGATGAAGAATTTCAAAATTTCATAAAGATTAACTAATGTTTCCATTTGCATTTCACAGGGAAGTTATTTACCCTATTGGTTATTCAATATTTTTTTTTAAATAATTGGCAACTTCGTTCTCTTTTAGGAAATCGCCGATACCAAGGAGTATTAATCAGTAGCTATCTAGACAGTGGACTAAGCATCAAAGGGAAAAAAAAAAAAAAAGGCTATGATCAAGCTCTTCGCCTCAGTCTTTAGAAGTATTTGTAGTAAATTTTTCAGTATTCCACAAAATTCCACAATTCGATGTCTGCTTGTATATCTATCTGCTTGTATCATTATTCCACAAAATTACAGATATCTGCTTGTATCTTAGCATTCACGGGGAATTACAATTGAATGTCTGTCTGTATCAGTATTCCACGATTGATTGAATGTCTGCTTGTATCTAGTGTTAAATTGTAGATATCTGCTTGTATCAGCGCATTCACGAAATTCATTGGATATCCTGCTTCTTTCCATCTAGCGTTCTGAGTACAACTGGAAATGTCTGCTTCTATCAGCGTTTAAAATTACAGCTAGATATCTTAGCCTTATCAGCATTCTGCAGAATTACAACTGAATGTCATAGCGTATCCAGCATTACGGAATTAAAACTGAATAATAAGCGTATCAGCGTTCACGAGAATTACAACTGAATGCTCTGCTATCAATGACGTTCACAGGAATTACAACTGAATGTCTGCTTACGCCTCAGCATTCACGAAATTATAGCTGAATGTCACTTTATCAGCATTCCACGAAATTGAATTAATTATCTGCTTTTAGCAGCATTCGAGTCCCTGATTAGATGTCTGCTTTAGCAGCCATTCACGATTACAATTAGATGTCTCTGCTTTTAGCAGCCATTAAAAATTAATTGAATGTCTGCTTTTATGTATTTAGTCTAATTAAGATGTCTGCTTTTGCTTACAGCATTCACGAAATTACAATTGAATGTCTGCTTTTACTTGTATTAAAGAATTAATTGAATGTCTACTTTTTATCCAACATTCACAGAATTACAATTGAATATCTGCTTTTGCATCAGCATTCCACAAAATTACCTACAATTAGATATCTGCTTTATCAGCATTCACAGTACAATTAGATATCTGCTTTTATCTAGCATTCACAAAATTACAATTAAATGTCATTTGCTATTATATCAATTATTTTTTTGTCTCGCAATGAATTTAGGTTTCTTTCTCTAGGTTAGACATCCCAGGGAGACGGAACCCTTGGCTCTCCACCATCTTGAAGCAGAATCAAAAAATATAAGAAATCCTCCACACATACGTCATTTTACTGGCTTCAAAGACATTTATCCTTGCAGAATTCAGAAGAAAATCAGAAAAACGTTTGTGCCGTGACTAGGTAACAAATAACAATTTATAGATAAACTGGGAGAATTGCAAGAGTGGTCCAGTTTAGAGCAGGAGCCTCTACTTCACTGTATTAATCAGAATTAATCATTATTACGTGATTAATTGTTGAAGATATAATCATTGATTTTCAATCAGTCTAATTGCTATATTATTTTTTTCTGCTAACAACTGAACTCTGTTGCAATTACCAAGACATTTTGTTGTATGACGAAAGTATTTTACTGTACTTTTAAGTGAGAAATTCAAAACCTGAAATTGCTATGTATAAAAACAGGTCTTGGATCTGTCGCAAATAATTAAGACGCATTTCGAGAATTAATCTAAAAAAAATAATGTTGCAATTACGGGTTTTATTTTTTAAAATAAGGCATTTAAAAGGTTTTTTTTTATTAGATGAGTAATCATTATGGTGGTCTGATCATGAA